>JAVYIG010009971.1:0-73128 GCA_035222895.1 Strongylocentrotus droebachiensis
TGAGGCCCACTACATCTGCACCCCTCGACGAACCTTGGTGGTTTGCTTCCTCGTGTGGATCTTCTCTGCGTTGGTGAACATTCCTTTGTTGATGACCATCATCTATGTGCCCGAATGCGTGCATGATGGTGAATTCCGGTACTTATGCGGGCCAATGATCGACGAACAGTGGGAGAAGGTCTACGAGACGGGTACCACCGTGATGTTCTTTCTCCTTCCGTTCTTTTTCCTCTCGTGCATCTATTACATCATTGCCAACACCCTTCGTGAGCATAACTACATGATGGCCAACATTCGGGATAATGAGTCTGAGAGCGGAAGTGTTCGAACGAAAGCAAAGGATGGGTCAATGAAACTGAAGCAACGCGATGGGTCTTTGAAGAAACGCGAAACTGTCAAAGGTAGGAACTGTTTCCTTGAGCTTTTCCATAGGCTAGAATGCGGTTGTTTGTCTCGCCTAGTTCATTGGAAGACACAACATGAGGGTGATAATGGGCTTCAAGATGACAGCACCCAGGAAAGGCTGACAGACCTCCATATCATCGCCGAACAGGAAAATCCCTCGCGCGACGATGAAGTCATGGTAGCTGCGCTCCACAGTCGGGATGCGGAAAGCAGCAGCCGTAGCGCGCAGTCGCCACCTTTGAAGCGCCAGGACACACCGAGCAGCTGGAAGCAGAAATCTCTCAAAGACAAACCGGCTCATACAATCTACGGGAACAAGATCCAACGGCATCACACGTCAACGTCAATGACATCCCGCTCCAGCAGGAACTCCGACGCGAGAGGCTCAGTGACGAAGAGGTCATCGACGACGTCCCCACGTACAGCCAGTGCGATCACCCGCCGGAACCACCAGCGCGTGATCCTCATGCTCGCCAACGTAGTGGTGGTGTTTTTCATCTGCTGGATGCCATACCGTGCAGTCAATCTCTGGGGCATCTACAGCACGGAACAAGAACACCGTCGTCTGACCACACAACAGATTTTCGCGATCGTCACTGTATGCCGGGTTCTTGTCTACCTTAATTCCGCCATCAATCCGATCCTCTATAACCTCATTTCAACGAAATTTCGTGCTGCCTTCAAGTCCGTTCTCCCGTGCGCATCGCTTCATGGTCGGAGACGCTCCATGTCTAGTCGGTCTTTGTCCAGTACCTCAAGCTTCCGATTCACCAAGAAATCTGTTGATCATGCATGCTAAAGCACAGCATTGTGACACTTGAATAGGATTAGGGCTGAAAATGATCTGCAGTTTAAAGCCCTTTGTCCATGATGAAGCGTCATTATACTGACGTACGATTGCGTCGGCGACCTGCACAATTCTGTATAACGCCTTTTGACAGCGATGCCGTACAAATGAATGCAAACAAATGCAAAATGAACAGTGCAATCACTTCGTTGAATTATTTGTGCAAGCGCTGAATGTCCCGAATATAATTATGTTCGAATGGCGCAGAAACGACGCAATCGAAATGATGTCTCATAAATATGCAAACAAACATTAAAGCTTTTCTTGCAGTTCTTGAAAAATGCATTTAAGATGTCCGACAGTTGCATCACCAACTGCTTGAATTTTGATCGTTGGTGTTTTGGTAAGGGTAACTGAGAAGAAAATCCATTATGTTTTATCGTAGTCATACCTTAATATTCCCTTTAAAGTTCTGTTTTGATATGTAATCGCGTTAATGATAATTGTTAATGTAAAATACTTTCTGAATCTACATCAGGAGAATGTAATTACCTCACACATGAGAACAGTTTTATTAGTCCAAAGGTCTCATTTGGCTCACTGCTAGGATGGCACTACTAAATGTTTGTAAATAATGTATAAAAAAATATATTAAAGTACATGTACACATTATTATAAACTATATGTTAAGTTAAATATGTTGGTATGTATATGTGATACAAATCAGACGGGTAATTGTTATACATACAATGTTTTGTGACGTGATCAGTAAAATATAATTATTTCATGAATATGATATAAGTTAAGTAAATATTGAACTTAACCTTTAATTCCACTATTTCCCACCAGGTTACCTGTTTACTTTCCCGTCCTCATTTTTTCATCCTCATTTAGTATATTTTCCCTTGAATTTTCTAATCACATCTTCAACTATCATGAATACTAATTTTAAAGCCTAATGAAGATGGGTGGTATGATTATCTAACTACTTTTATACTCTTGCTATAACATGAAGGCGTAAAATCACTAATGCTGCTGCTGCTACTGCTACTACACAGACAGCAACTACTACTACGATGATGACGACGACTACTACTAATACTACCACTACTACTACAACTACTAATGCTGCTGCTGCTCCTACTACTATACTACAACGATAGCAGCTACTACGACGATGACGACGACTACTGCTAATACTATAACTAATACTGCTGATGCTGCTGCTGCTACTACTACTTCTTCTTCTACTACTTCTAGTTCTGCTGCTGCTGTTGCTGCTCTATTAGTATTACTTCTCTACGCCAACTTTTCTATTACTGATATTACTAGAATACTTAGTCTACAATACTGTTTACTATTTTTACTGCTACTGCTACTACTACTTCTTCTACTACTACTAGTATTACTACTTCTTCTACTACTAACACTATTATTACTAATCATATTACAACTACTATTACTATTACTACTGCTATTACTACTACTACTACTATTACTACTATTACTACTACTGCTTCTATTACTACAAATATTATTACTCTACTTCTTCTACTATTCTACTTACTGCTATTACGAAGCTACTTCTATAACTTTACTAGCTACTACTATTCACAACAACAACTACTACTACCAATAACAATAATAATATATAGTACATGTATATTCTAATACTTCTACTACTACAATGACAACGACGACGATATATATTACTTATACGTACTACTACACCAGTGCTGCTGCTGTCGCTGCTTCTACTACTGTTGTTGTTTTTTACTTCTTCTTTTACTCTATACCACTAGTACTACTATTACTACTACTACTACTACTACTACTACTACTACTATTAATACTAAACTATACGTACACTACTACTGCCCATACTCTCAGAATACTACTTTCTTTCTTCCTGAAATATTCGTCATAATGTATTCAGAATGATGTCTGAAAATTAGCAAGGGTAATATTATTTTGTCGTTGCCTTGGCATCGCTTTCACAATCACTCTACCCAATTATTATATTGGTGATCTTTCAAATGTTTTCAAACATTCATCAGAACCTCGAACATGAGTTCAATTCGTACAATATATCCATAATTAATCATTTTGCAGTCACTTTCATGCAAATGAAGCAAATTTGTCTCACTTCTTGGTAAACGAGTTTCTTCTGTGTGTTGCGTAATGTGCGTGGCGTAAAGGGGGGAAAATTACAAGGAAAGAAAAGGAAAGGGAGAGGCATAAACGGACGAGAAGAGATGTTAGGACACCTCCTCCCGTACACTCCCGCTATCGCTCTTGTCTATAAATTAAAATACAATGTTAGAGAAATAAATTTATTTTCCCCAATGAATGTATGAATGTACAAGTGTAGACGCGTCAAGTATGCTTGATCTAAATGTATGCAAAATACATGTTTGTGTTTCAGTGTCTTGTTGTGTAAGAACTATGATTAAACATACAAGTGCCAAAAACTCCCTCTGTTTGATTGTGTGAGTTATTTCATCCAGAATGGGTTGTCATGTATACTTATTTATTTTATTATCCATACGCTCTTTTTGGGGAGATATAAGTCTCCACCAGTAACTAAAATATACAGAATTTACTTTTTCACACTGAAGATAAAGAAATATCGGACAAATAATTTTTTTAATAAATAAAGTCAGTTGGTTGCTCGTCAGAATGATTGAATATCAGACATCCCCCCCCCCTTCTTTACATAAACCTGGACTGGAGCCTCCCCTGATATAGCATAATCCCCTTCTGAACGACCGTACATGTTTGTTGACTTAGCGAACCCAATTTGGAATTGATAATAAGAATAAGAATAATGATAATAATAATAATAACAAAATTAATATACTGTAGGGCCATTTAAATAGCGCAGATACTATATGAAAGTAGATGTACTCTATTGTGCATTAATACAAAGTATTAGACCAGCTATTGCTGAGACGCCATAATAAGGCGCTAAAGCTTCAACAGGGATGCCAGTTACTGTAGAATTGATCAGTGGGCCTGAAAATCACCTAGAATGAGCTGTTTTGTACACAAAAAAGCCAGGGCCTGAATTCAGGCTTTTGCCTGAAAACTGGCATCCCTGATTCAAGGAAATTCTTCCTACCCGGCGGCAAATGTAGATTAATGTCTTGTCAAAGGGCATTAGAAGGACAATTTATTACAAAATGTAATTGTAATGGCTTTGGTTAATCGGTGATACATGTACCGTAGTCAATTGTGTTTGTGGTAATGATAACATTGACAGTGGTTGTACTTGTAATAAAGCATGGTATGAAAGGTGTCTATGTTAATGATGGCAGCTGTAGCAGCAGTAATGGGATGTTCATAAGTAGATAATATAGTTTTAGGTGGTTGTCTTAATGGTGATATGGTTGCGTTTGTGCTGTGGTGACCATTAGAGATAAATGTGAGCGAGGTCGGTTGTTCGACAAATGCTCTGGCCACACCCCCCCCCCCCCCCATTTCAACCACTAATCATATTCCTTATTTAAACCCTGGACCCAACACTATACCTCATCCTATTAAACCGTAAAACCTTAACGTAATCTAAGACCAAATTACAGCCCTAACCTTACCCCTACATCTTTGACAAAATAATGCCTAGAACAAATGTCGCATGCGCAAATGTTTAGGATGGTAGTGGTAATGACCGAAGTAACAGTGTAATTATATGGTAGTTGTCATAATGGTGGTAATGTAGTATGATAATGGTAGTGGAAATAGGAGAATGTGTTGTTGGGTACACCAATATTTACTCCTTTGATGCTTGCTCAAGGCTTTAGAAGTACAGGATTAGGGTTGCAATTGGTTGTAAGGTTAGATTTAGGGTTAGGGTAAGGTATAGTGTTGGGTCTAGTGTTGAAGTCAGGAAGTTGGTTAGTGTAGGAAATTACTGCGGAGCAATAGTTGCAGAAGCCGAGTGTTGTATATACAACCATGTGGTTGAGGTGATTAGGGGTGGTAGCAGTTACAGGTAATGGTTGAGATAACAAAAACAAATTGCAAAGAGAACAGAAGTTAGTAAATGTATAATGCCATTTAATGAGTATTTCTTAGCCACCATACATTTCATTCCTGTCCAATCAATTTTCTTCAAAAATATTTTAAGTTGACGAGTAAAGCCTTTTGCAGGATTTCATCATTATCAAAATCATTGATAATGCATATACACTGTATAATTTTTTTTTTAAATAGGCAACAAAATTAAATTAAAAAAAACATAAACATTAAATATAAAGACAATAATAATAACCAAATAACAAATAAAATATACTACAACCTTTTTTATATTTACCTTTTGTAGCAAATGTAGCATAATAAAGGCATATCTCAATGACCAGTGACTTTGCAAACTACATTGTATTTGTGCTTGAAAATTATGTGAAGTCTTATTTCAAATTCAACCATCTCCACAAAATGGTTCAAACTACAGATTCAAATTCCTGACATAAATTACATTCTCCTTAATCAAATAGTGATGATGACGACGACTTTGTAAGTGTCTAACATGGCAGCAACATATTATGTTATTGTGTATAACAGACTAATGAAATCGTCGTCACTGAAGATTCTGGGAGAAAATCACAAATTCACATTTTTGACAGGGGATGCAAAATTTTGCTAATAAGCACAAAAGGCAACTAACTTCATTATCACTTCACAGCCTCCCATCTTTAACATTTTAAAATAATAATCATCATCTTCTTAAAGGTACTATGTCCCATTTGCAGGCCAAAAAAATGAAAAGGTTAAATTCCAACTGCATTTGAAAGATAATACTAATTTAGAACTTCCTTAAATAAAGGAGGGCTTGAAAACATCTTTAAGCGGGAAAATAACGACTATTAGTTGTCGAATCGACTTAGGAGCTATAGAGCCAATAAGTAATATTCTTAATTTTCAGACCATTGTACCGAATGGTCGTACGTTTTATGCTGCTCAAAGATTCAATCAGTTTAATTTTGGCCATTACAAGAAGTGGGTTATTGATGTAGACAAATGCTCATGTACCCTTTACAGCCCATTTTATGTATGTTATTACAAAAGAAGAAAAAAAGCCAATCAGTCACTCAATAGTGTCTGACAATGAAGTCTAGCAAGTAAACGGGTTTCCTTGCATAATTTAAATATTAGGACACTGCTAACGTTTAAATTTCACAGATAGGACATACATTACATATTCATAATTCCTGCAAAGTTCTACAGAACTTGAGGTTGGCTGCAAAAGGGACATAGCATCTTTAAGGACTAACTTTCAACGAAATTCTTTGCCGTTTGGATTGTTAGATGGTGTTGCATATCACAACTTCTCTTGACACATTCCTGCTTCTAAAGAATGTCAATCAGGTTCATAACTACATGTAATGATTTACAACTAGTATCTTATAATTATCATACACTTCAGCTATCAGCCTAATGAAGTCAAGGTCTGGGGAGTCAGTGACGTAACTGCAAAGTAGCAGATATTGCACAAAGTAATGATGGTCCTGGATAGCAAACAGATGTAGTTTGTCAAGTTTAAAGATAATTCAACTGAAGTAGGGCTAAGCTGCCTTAAGTAGTCAAATATAAGATTAACTACAGACTAAACAAAATACAAAATAAATAAAAATTAAAAAAACAGCGCCCTGTTTTATAATACTTGTTATCAATGAATTCTAAAATTCTATGGCGAATTTGCTGTCGGTTATTGGAACTTGTTACTGGTAACAAGTTTTATGAAACATTGCCCAGTTTCTAGGTGGCACATATGAGCAGCATATCTCTAAATGGAAATATCAATAATCATAAATAACATGGTAAAACCCATCGAGGTAACATGCACATTATTTGAGGATGAATAAGAATTGAACAGCACAAAATCCATTTCAGATTATTGTTTGGCACCTTCAAATAATGGGTAAAAACAAGGGCATGTTATTCAACCAATATCTGTCATTATTGTCTTCATAGAAAGGGTACCAGATTATGAGGAAAAAACAAGTGACTTTACATTACATCAAACATACTTAATAGTTTGCGAATATATTGAAAGTGCAACAAGAATGGCAATGGAGTCATGACGTTTATAAGATGGAATTTGCAAACTTATAAACTTAAACTATGAATTCCTAAAATGATTTTCCCAAAACAAAATACTGGGTAGGCCTACATGTATATAGTTACATAATTCTTTCCATTATACTACAAACTTCTCGTACATCTACATGCTTTTTCTATTTGTCCTACTTTCTAGCATAAACAGGTAATAGTTATATATAGAGAGAGTGGGAGGATAGGTCCTTAGAAATTTTCACATTAAATATCACTTACTGCTTTAAATTTTAAAGGCATACATGTAGCATAAAATCTACTAGCCAAAAAAAGGGCTTTTCTACGAAAAGTAAATACCTAATATTAAAATGTCAAGGAATGTAGATTGTAGATAATACTTACAAAAGAAATGGTAAATAACCAAATACCCTGCTTATAAATCATATATGATAAATTTTAGTCACATTTTATTCAAGGGGTGGGGGACACTATATATTTAGTATCCACAAATTGTATTTGAGTTGCTTTTTCATAGAGCAAGGTAATTAATTTTAATACATGAATACATTCTTGCAATGAATTACGGGTGTCCTCAAATAAATAACACGCATGCTTTTGGCTCAAGAAATAATGATGATTTCTGACGATACGTTCTAAAATATGCTACATGTAAATACTGCTAGAAATAAAACTAATCTTAAATATATATAATGCTTCTGGTAATCTGGTTACACAGTGGACAGGACCAAATGGTTTATGAAAGGAAGCCCAAGAATTGATAACTTTGAATAAACTGTTAAAAGAACAAGAGCCCTTAGAAATAAATATCTAACAAGAAATATTTGAATGTTCAAAGCTGAACTGAATCAGAAGGAAAGTAAACATATGACAAAATTAATTTACAGGATAAATTTAACAGGATTACTGTGCAATAACAATTAACATTTTAATTATTAACTCATCACAAGGCACTTTCATACAGTGAACCATTTCTTCTGTCAGCTGTGCACCCTAATGTGAGGACCGAAGATGCTTATTGAGAATTAAAATTCAGATAACCAAGGCTCTCTAATTTCAAAATTATTTATGCAATAATTTGTATAGCACATATGAAGACTTATTCAATATTTCGCCCATTCCATTAAGAGCATTATAACACACAAGAGCTGTATACAATGATAAAGGTGAATGATGATCAACACATACATTATCACTTTTATTGTAAAAACACTCATAATTTTAACATTGATATGCAGAGTGTCGGTTATCCTATAATCAGAAGCATGAACCTAGAATCAATTCGGGTCATTATCATATTTTCCATCATAATAAACATACTAATTATTATCATCATTATCTTCATCATAGCCATCATTAACACCATCATTAGTACATAGTAAACAGTGACACTAGTTCATGTTAACAAAAAACATACCGTTTACTTGTCAAAAAAAAGAATGATTAACTACCAGTATTAGTAATGATGGTCAGTACACTTTCTGATGTTTGTACTGGCAGGGATAATAATTATGAACCAATAAAATACACAAATCTCTCTTCAACATCTTACCATATCTTCAAGAATGATAATAAGCCAGTTCACAGATAGCCAGCAAGCCGTGTATGACATCAGGTGTCAAAGGTTAAATGAGACGTAGTGCAAACAGGGTGAAGTGGTATGCAAGATCTTTTCTTTGGTTAGTCTTTTTTCCCATCAGTATTCTACATTTGAGGGTTCAGTAACACAAAGACGTAACTCCATATTTTGCCAAAATGAGTATTTGATATCAAAAAGTTCAGAAAATGTGGGCTTTCCAGGAAACACAAAGCCTTAACTCCACCCAACACCCCATTGAAGTCAATTGCTAGTGAAACATAGACTTAACTCCTTAAGGCCCAAGTGCTCAGTGACACATAAACCACTCTTTCTCAAAATGGCCAAAATGGAGTTATGTCTTTGTGTCACCGACCCCTTGATTTCTTCTATAATATTATCTAAATTTATGAAATGGAAAATTCCAGGGAAACAGAGGGACTTTTCAGATACCTCTATGCTGTTGAAGACTCCAGGACATCCTCCCCATTCTCCACCTCCAGTTCCTGGTGTACAAACACCTTACTCCCGCCTGCTGCATACTCCTGCACGGTGTCTCCGGATCCCTCAAGGATCCACTTGGTGGTGAGGAGACCCTCCACACCGACCGGTCCCCGGGCGTGGATCCTGGTGGTGCTGATACCGACTTCAGCTCCTGAAAGAAAATTCATGAGAGAAACAGGTACATTAAGTCATTAGCCAGATTGTAAAGAAATATTGAATTAATGCCTATCACATCGCATTGCTGGTTAAAAATAGCCATAAGACAAATAGGCACTGCTGAACAGGAGAGGAATATTGCCACCTAAAGGGGAATTCCAGAATGATATGACGTTGATTTCGATAAAAGCAAAACAATGGATGATTCAGATCAGTGTAAGTTTGAAATATCCTAGAAAATAAGGTATGAGTTTTTGAAGTTGAAATTGATCACACACAAATTGGCAACTGTATGACATAACAAAAACAACAAATCTAATTAGAGTAGCGTTTTTTCACAAATTACTGAATTTGTTGATTATGACAGGGTTTAGTAAGTAAGTTCTTACATGTATATACTCTACATTATAATCCATTATCGATTGGCTTTCAAGTTTCTACATGACATAACTGCAAAGAAGTTAAAAAATTCTTCTCCTAAAAACACACTTGTTCAACACTGTTTTCATAATGCTATCCATGTACAAATATATTCAGTTTTCATTGTAATGTAATCTCCACACTTTCAACGTGTTGAATAATTCGCTCTAGTTCATTCCAAATCAATTTGAACATGTGTTTTCAAGCATCCTGAACCTACATCCTTTGTGAAATTATCCTGAACATGTTTTAATTTCTAGCATCCAAAGCATATACTCTAAATAATTAGTGACTAATATTTATCCTGACCATGTGTTAGCTTTTCCAGCAACTTGAGCATATTGTGAACCATCATTTTTACTGTTGTCATTATTATTATTGTCGTTATTATTATTTTCATCATCATCTTCATAATCATCACCATCTGACATCATCATTATCATTATCATTATCATTTTACTCATTATTATCGATGTTATGATTATCATTGTTGTTATTACCATTAGGCCATGTAAAATTGATTACATGTTGATCGTCCGGATTTTTTGAAAAAGAGGAGGAGGGTGTACCATGTTATTTGATATTTGATATTTCAAAATGGCCCCTCAAAATGGCCGCTCGGTACATTTTCCCTGACAGTCGAGGCTATTTTTTTTCAAGATGGCCGCCGACAATTTTTTTTTTTTTTAAATCAGAAATAGAGCCATTTTAGCAGTGTTTTTCATGTTTTTTTTCTTTCAAAAAAAAAATCAAAAAAAATTTCCAAAAAAAAAAAAAATAAAATAAAAAAAAATAACAAATAACAAAAAATAGGAGGCGGCCCCCAAAAAGGAAGCGGGCGGGGACGATCAACATGAAATCAATTTTACATGGCCTTATTATTATTATTATTATTAATTTTGTATCACCAACATCAATAGCCATTTTACCCCTCATAAAATACAGCTCATTCTTAACATCATAAAAAGACATGCACTTTGATGATGAAAATCAGTTAATCACTCCACAGAATAACTATGAGGGTCTTTATTTTCTACATTTTAAAGGGAGGGTAAACTGAAGAGACTACGTGTCTTTCCTGTTGCCTGACTTGGGGCCAATCGGGTACAATATGAATACGGACGACATGACCGCAGCAATCACATGCCTGCAACATTTGCGAAACTGAAACGTAAAAGCTGACCACGTAGAGATTAAGTCGCTGACTACCGTTAATTAAGTCCACTGATTTCGTGCAGTTGTCCAAAAGAAGACGTAGATGGTGTTCACCAGTATTTGCCAAGCTACACGGCCTTAAAACTAACCATGAAATCACATCCTGGGCCAAACTGTGACCTAGATTCCTCCCTGTTTACCCATTCAGTGTACATTTCGCCTGAATTGAAAATTCATTGGCTGTAGATTTCTTCCTGCTTGATAGTATATTTCATCCTTTGATTGACAGGTGGAATGTCCTATGAAGATCGGTTTGTTGATTTCTTGTTGATTTCATACCCTCACATTCATTGGTAGTATATTACATCCTGTGCTTTGTTCTTTTGAGTATACATTTCAATATTCATTGAAGGGCACTGTGACTGGATATGTCCTCTTCAACAAAGTTCACAATTAGTTATGAAGGATTATATTCCACATATTAAGAATCTTGCTCTACGATTGGTCAAAAGTAAATCATGTGATGAAAGATAGATCACCCATTATTGATGGGAGAAACAAAAAGTTTGTTACACTGTGTAGATAGTACTACTATCTACACAGTGCAACGCACTTTCACTGAAGATAGAGGTACTATCTACAAAGGGCAACGCACTTTCACTGAAAATTATCCAAAAGCGCACTAAAACAGGCGTAATTAAGCGCGCATTACCAATGAGCGCAATTAAAACAAACACATGCGCGCACCGTACCCTCAATCAAGGGGTTGGGTTAAACTACTGTTTAACTTTATTGGTGTGAATTTGGGCATGGTGTCTTTTATGTAGATGCATACACGTCCTTTTCTTTTTGTAGTTAAATTGTTTTAGATGTGGAATATAAAGCAAATAATCACCTTTTGGTTTCAGGCGATGGCAAACTATCACTTCCTCATCGATCAGAATGTATACGCTATCTTTCCTCAGCTTCGCTTCGGAAAGATAGCTACATCCAGATCGCCTCGGAAGTGATAGTTTGTCCCATCACCTTCACCAACGGTAGTTATTTGCTTACTAAATAATCTACATAATCATATTTAAATACAGGAATACATGAAGATGCACTCTCTCTCTGTCAATGAAATTCGTTTTTAAGGATCTAATTTGATAGAATTAAATATGACATGAAGTGTATCATGTATAACAAATCGCTGGACAAACATATGCCCAAAAGTCAACTAATTCATACTGAATGATAAGCATTCACTATTTGTTTACAGGGTATCAATTTTTGATGAAGTAGCTGCCTGTACATCTTATAATTCAGTACTGGAGAAGAAAACCGGCTACAGAAAGAATTTGGATAGAATAAGAATCCATTAATTATATGAAAAGTTAATTATACAGCTCACACAAATTTTCTTCTGTGTAACTTTTTCTTCAACATCATCTGGTGTTCAGACATATCCTGCAGCAACTATTCCCTGGTTTTATTTTATCAAAGATATAGTGTAAGGGTTAAGGATGCAATTGGATTTCAAGTTTGGTTCAGAATTAAGATAAGTAAGATATAATGTTTGGTTTAGGCTTGAATTTATGAACATTGAGAGCAAACCAATCATTACCAGAGCATATGTCATACAGTCCATAATACTTAAAATGTTAGGTTAGAAACATACCCAATCCAAAACGGTAACCATCAGAGAAACGTGTGCTGGCATTGTGGAAGACACAGGCACTGTCTACGTTCTTCATGAATTCATCCGCTGTCTCTTCTGAAATGACAAAGACAAAAAAAGATTATTATGTTTCACTCTAACTTTTATCATCACTAAAATCTTCCTCATTAAATTGTGCTGTGACAGTATTAGGTATGTGTGACAAACAGTGAAAATTATATCACAAGAGAATCTCTTTGTGTTGTTCAAAACAGATCAATATTAAGGCCATGAAAAAAGTTTTCCACTTTTCTATGAAAAGTTATATAGTATTATATACATTTTCTTTACAATTACAGATTTTTTCAAGACATTTTTTAAGTCTGACTTTAAAAGAATTGACCAAATAAGAAATATAATGTAAAAAAATAATATTTCTGTGCCCCCCAAAATGGATGAAATAAAGTACATATGGAATTCTCCTACAAGATTATGAATAACATTTTGCTCTGCAAGATACAAACATGACCTAGGTTTAGCAGGAATCCATCAATCAGTTCTTGAGATAACGCGATCACTAGAATGGAACGTACGGACGGACAACCGGAAAACATAATGCCTCCGGCTACTTTGCAACAGAGGCATAAAAAGTGGCAAATGTGAAAGAGCTGTAAGAGTTAATAAGGAAAGAATACAGAGAACTACTGACCATTATTTGTAACAATCACATCAGTATGTGAGCTGCCATGTTTGTGGACATGGTTGATTGCACCTGTGACGTCGTCAACTATTTCTACTGCGCACTCCAAGCCACCGTACTCGATGCTCATAGAGTCTGCCTCCCGTGGTCCAAACTTGAGGGATCGGGCCAAGCGAGGGCCTGGGTTGAATTTGACCTAATATAAGAATAAAATGAGAAAAGATGGGATAAGTAAATCTACTTTTGAATTTGTTTTAAAAAGTGTGACCTTCTCATTACCATCCAGTGTGCAATTAACGAATGAGAGAAAAATTGTAATTAAACACAACCTTGCTATCATATGTCACCCACAAACATGATTAAGAAATCAATAAGTATTCTTAATTTCGAATTTTTCAATTGCTTACATATTTTTTTAATTGATATCAATAGCAATGACATGAAAACATTACGGGAGGATGCTCTCTTTAAATGCATTCATGCTTATTACTCATTCTTTACAAAATATAGTAATGCCAGTCTCAATTCATCATACATTTTGTTAATATCTGTAACAATATCTTTAAGCTACTTTGAAATGAATGTGACAAATCATTTAAAAATTGTTTTAAAAACACAGTGTAAAATAATTCCATGAAAATAATAGTGTGCTTTTCAGAGGTTCTGACAAACATAGAACTATAGATCCACATTTACACAAAATTCTGTCAAAAGGCAAAATTCTAGCCAAAATAACTTTCGACATACATTTTCTGCTCTCAGCATATCAAGGATATCTTCAAAGACTTGAGTATGTCTGAACTTCTTGTGGATGAGTAGCGTCTCCATAGCGTTGCAGGCGGCTGGGTAATCGCACTTAGAATCGCGAACTGTCATAAACGGAACAAAAATATCATTATAAATAAGTTGTAACAAATTGTACACCTATTTCATATGCAAACAAAAGATGGGCATGACATCAGTTCAAAACAATTGACATTGTCATGCAAGTTGGACTTGATTCTCCCCTGTGTGATAAGAGAAAATCTGATAGCTCTTTCTGGCGCATGTAAAATGCTCATGACTGAGTTCTATAAAGTTTTTACTGCTAAATGAATAGTGGACTTGTATACAAAGGATATGACATAAGATAAATTGTTCAACAGAGTACTAGTCAGCATTCCGAATTGTATTAGTCAGTGTTTTGTTCTTAATTTTACCTTTTGATTTGAAATGTCCTGCATAACATCATCCTTGAATTGGAATCCATGTCCACTAATAGTGCAAATGATTCTCTGCTCATGCAAGCCTTCATTACACATCTAAGTTTTCTCTCATCCTCGCTCTCTCTCTCTTTCTCTCCCCCCTCTTCATCTCTCACCCTTCCTCTCTCTCTCTCTCTCTCTCCCTCTCTCTCTCGTTCTCCCTCCCCTTTCTCTCCCTCTCTTTTTTTTATGTTAATTCATTTATTTTGAATGCAAGTTCTTACTAATCTTCAGGGCCATGTCGAGATCTCCCTCTCCTTCTCCCTCCCCTCCCCCTCTTTATCTCTCTCTTTCAAATGCAAGTTTTAATGATGCAACTTCTTACTAATCTTCAGGGCCATGTCAAGATCTGCCTCCTCGTCAATGTAGACATGACAGATGCCCTCACTGTGTCCAAGGACCGGGATACCCTCACTCTGCTGCTGAATAAGCTGAACCATCTCCTTGGAACCTCGTGGAATGACCAGGTCAATGTCGTCGGACATCTTCAGCAAGTCACCAACCTGCTCTCTGGTACTGATCTGTGAAGGATTGGAAGTTGAGTTTATATTTTCATAAAGATTTGAAGCCTGATTAGTTAGTCACAGTCACACATTCAACAACTATGAGAGTTATAATTGAAAGGCCTTACAAATAGGCTTGAGTCGGTACGGTCGATCACACCGGGACCCGACCGTTGCCGTCGGGTCCCGGTTTCGTTTTTTGAGAACAAAAAAAATAATGAAATATGTAAGAAATTGCAGTTTTGCACACCACTAAAATCATTCCACCTTGAAACTTAAGTATTTAATTGTTACCAATCATATTCTAGCTCATCCTGAATCAATCCGAACTGCTGATATAAATATGGGTTGCAAATTAAAGCAGTTCGCCCCATGGGGTTGTTGTTGCCAGCTGCTAGCTAGCTACTGTACTGGCCGGGTCTCTCGGCAGGATTAATAAATCAGGTTGAAAGAAACATTAATGTTTGAATAATAAAACGGCTTTCTAAAAAGTACTTCTTTACAACATACCGATCGAATAATTTTTAAAAGACAAAATGGATATTATTTCTTTGATTTTGAACACCGCCTGCTTCTTTTAAAAGCTGAAAATTACTTGGTAATCACAAGAAGTTTCGATACGGATAGCTGTTGCAAGGCAAGTTCAGACTAGTCTCGGAAAAATGCGCAGTGCTCCTCGTAGTTAGCTGTAATCCGTGCCAGAACGAACCCAAACAAAGACGTGATCGTAACGAGAAAAAATCATTAAAAACTACGAGAGCACAATTGGAAAGACAACTACTGCTCAATTACACGTTATTTGGTTTCTAGCCTCGTGTTCTAACACGAGGCTAGAAACCAAATAACGCCCTCTACGGTAAAAAGCAGTATAACAAAGGATTCGAGTATTTGCAGCAAGCCCCTTGCGATAAAAATGTACCCAGTTACTCCTCGATTATCACAATTTCTTTGGCATTTTTTGGGCGATTATTGAATTCTTTGTCCAAGTTATTTATCTGATTATCGTAATTTTGAGCAGTAGTTGTCTTTCCAATTGTGCTCTCGTAGTTTTTAATGATTTTTTTCTCGTTACGATCACGTCTTTGTTTGGGTTCGTTCTGGCACGCATTACAGCTAACAATTAGGAGCACTGCGCATTTTTCCGAGACTAGTCTGAACTTGCCTTGCAACAGCTATCCGTATCGAAACTTCTTGTGATTATACCAAGTAATTTTCAGCTTTTAAAAGAAGCATGCGGTGTTCAAAATCAAAGAAAAAATATCTATTTTGTTTTTAAAAATTATTCGATCGGTATGTTGTAAAGGAGTACTTTTTAGAAAGCCGTTTTATTATTCAAACATAATGTTTTTTGACCCGATTTATTCAACCTGCATGAATCAAAATGGCGGCTCGATCGTTGTCTTTCTATTTTTGCTCCAGTTTTTTTACTTTTAGAGGCACGATAATGGCACTAAACATCGCCAATCATGGATAAAAAATAATGTCAAATGGAAGAATATACCGATCTGTGCCGAGGTATGCATGTGTTGATTTATTTGACTGATAAAAAAGGTCACTTTTAAGGGACATACTGATGATATGCGCTTTTTATAGAGGCAAGTGACAAATCCTGCGAGCTGATTTCGGGACACCGGGTCCCGATCGGTGCAAGGCCGTCGGGACCCGGTTTATGAAAATCCCGACATGACTCAGGCCTACTTACAAATGTAGTACTGAATGGGCGTGAGTTCTATTACATTTAATTTTGATGAGTTGTACCAAAGGTGTTGAATATGGTTGCCACAGTTACATATTAAAAATTAGAATCCACTAAATGTTCGATATCACAGATTGATGAGATGCTCAAACTTTTTGATGGAATGGAATGGTAATGGAATGTAGTATCAAGTTAAATGCTCATGCTTCAAATGGGTCATACGATTTAATACCTTCATCAACATTATCAAGCATCGTAAGGCAGTAAATATAGGAGTCCAAGTTCTACCAAATACAGGTTATACAACACATCCTCCAGCAAAAACTGCTTAGCAATACATGTGCTACACTGCTACACTAAACACATTCCTGACTTCAATCCTGGACAATACACAACATCTTGCCTTATCCCTATTTAGCCCGGGCTAGTTTGAAACTGCATAGCCCGGGGGGGGGGGGGGGGGGGGGGGGGGGGGCTTCTAAGGCCCCCCCCCCTATGATCTCGGCCGTGAAACGCTCGATCGCCGCGAAAATTTGCATACATGTCAAGTGAAGTGTATAGAATACTATGGTAATTTCAATTTTATTGAAAAACCAGGGTTATTCCTTATGTTATCTATTGTTTTGATAATTTCTTATGTATTTCTTTGTTTTTTTAACTTATGTATTTTATTGTTTTTGTTGTTTTATTTCATTTCCAACTATAATTCAACTATTTTGACCCCAAAATAAACACCTAAACTATAAACAAGACCAAATAACCAATGTTTTATCTCTTTATTTGAAAAATGAGATTTCCATATGTTTTGTACACAAATCACAAAAATGAGCGATTTTCGGGCTGACATGCGAAGACAAAAGGACACGTGACTTTGTAATGGTAAGTCCGATTTTCGAAAAATTTCTTTCAAAAGATGCGCAAGACTCGAAAGAAAAAAGTCACAAAATTTCAGTGCAAGATTTTCTTGCGTTAAAAAATTATCGCGAAAAATGTCTAAATAGGGTTAAATCTAACCCCAACTTAAAACTCACTACCACTTGAACCCCAACGCTACATCCTAGACAAAATAAAGCCCAAAGCAATTGTCTCAACAAATGTTTGATGATCGATGATTGTTTTACCCGACTGCTAAGAAAGCATGTACATGCTTGTACAGTCAAACCTGCTTTAGTGACCACATGTCTACGAAGACAAACTGTCTACAAAGACCACTTTTTGTGCTTCCCTTGGGTGCTCGCTGTAGACAGGTTTGACTGTATTAAAGTAAACAACCAGGAGACTGACGGCTTTAAGTCCTCTCTGAGGGACTTGGTAATGAAGATTTATGCCTTACCAAAGGGCACGAGCGCTTTGACTTGGTTTCGAACCCGGGTCTCCCCGGTTACAAGACCGCTGCTCTACCACTGAGCTATCCCGCATATCAGAGCACCACAGAAATTGCAAAAGATGCTCTTACCAGTGCTACTGCATCTTTGGCACCATGCATCTCCAATGCTTCTTCTACTAGCGAGTGTAGCACCTCATTACTGTGGCTTGCTTCTTTGCCTCCTTTCAGGAGTAGACCATTGGCGCTGCTGATTGCCAGTGCTGCTACCTGCAATATAAAAGTGTGATCCATCTTTTGAGTTATGGGTTTCAAGGTGATACAAGAGGACTGTCCAATCAAAACTTACAAAAACTAAATATAATTGCATATTTCACCAGTAACAAAATGTTGAAGAGCAGATCATTGAAGCTGCTGCATATCCTACAAGCTACACAAAAAAATATTTTAACAAAAAAAATTGTATATTTTTCCAGAAGCATAAATATGAAAATAAAATGTAGATTTCATTTCTGTTCGCATTATTCTATGCCTGGTCCAGCAATAAAAAGTAAAATCACCTTGGAAACCTTACCCCATTGGCTAAATTTTCATTTTGATATGACACACCTCTCCCATAAACTCTAGCCTGAGATATCTCGCGTTTAGTGTTCCACACGTTGGCTTGTTCATAATTGTTCGATCAGTAGCATAGCATTAACCTTCATTTGCCACACTCGACCCAGGTGAGGTGAATGGGTACCTGGCAGGAATTAATTCCTTGAAATGCTGATGCGCTGTAATGGCAGCTAGGCTAAAGCCAGGGTAATAATGAGTGCGCCTTGGAATATAATTTCTAGACGGCGCTATAGGAATGCCTATCATTATTATTATAGCAGCTGGAAGTAATCAAATTCCAAAAAGAAGAAAAGAGAGAGAGAAAGAGAGAGAGAGAGAGAAAGAAGAAAAGGGAGAGGGGGAAAGGAAGTTGAAAAGAAGATGGTATGACTACATTCGACACCCTCCCCTGGCCTTGCTAATTTCATTCGCCAAGTAGGACTGGTGCCCCTTCTTCCTTCCACTCTCCAGTGTTGTTCATAGAATTTGTGCAACAGATTGCAAAATGAAGGCCTACCTGTGGCAGACAGTCTGGTCTGGACTCGAAGATGACCATGAGCACTCCGATCGGCACGGTGACCTGCCGCAGCAACATGCCATCGGAAAGCAGCGTCCTCTTGACCTCTCGGCCCACATTCTTGTGAGAGGTGGCCGCAATCTGCCTCAGACCGTCGGACAGGCTCTTTAGCTTGGCATCTGTCAGCGCTAGTCTGGACAGGTTAGGTCCAGTCATATTACCTGTGGCAAATCAGAGAAAATCAGTTGATTTAATGATATACATAGGAAGAAGAAAGTAGGAAAGAATTTTAACTCCTTGTAACACTGAAACATCAGAATGACACCAAGATCTTTAAAAAAGTGTACCAATCAACTGAAGAAAAAAAATTGTGTGTAGCTACAATGTATAAAATCAACCTCAAAATTTACCTGGCATTCTTTTTTTGGTAAACGGTTAAGGAGTACGGAGAAGATAAAGTATGACATTGAAGCCAGCGAACAGGGCTTGCACGAAACCCAAGTCGGACTTGGATTCCGTGTGAGCAAGATGTTTTAATGTTCACTAATGTATATATCTCTTTCTAGAAGTAATATTTGAAACTCATATTTTGGTGATTGGTACACTTTAAGATTCTATTTTCAATTTTTCAATTCCACTTTCAATGGGTTAATAAATTGATAGCGGTTTTCTGGCTTGAAAAAGAAGCACCGTCTTTCAGACACACACAATGTGGCCTTTTTGTGGGCAAATCCCGCATCCGGGATTACCGCAATGCAGCTTTCCTGCATGCGTTCTTAGGTTAAAAAGCCGCGGCTTCTCGTGCATGAGAATTAATTCAAGGCGCCTTATTTAGATGTATGAAAAGTGCAGAGTCCAAGGAAATACCAAATGGTATGCTCCATATTTCCCATCATTCTTGTAAAGAAAAGAATGTAATAAGTTGATTTCAGTTTAATATCAGCTCAAGTAACAGTTTTAAGAAAGTCAAGATGATCAAGCAACGTGCCTCATTGATTTCTGACTATTAAACTTAGAGGAAAGGCACAAAAGGGCATGTTGGATATTTGTGGCTATCATGATCCAGCCACGAAACTTATACAAGACTAGATGGAACTTCGACTGCGCGCAGTCGAAAATGATGCCTCCGTCATAGAGCAATTTTACAAACCAAAACAGAAGAAATTTTTCAAATTCAAGTTCAATTGTAATCCATTAACAGGTTCTCAGAATATCGTGATTACAAGCAATTTCTCATATACATATATGACCCTTTGATCTTTGACCTCATGACCGGGGATGCCAACCTTTCAGAGCACAAATCAGTAACCATAAGGCTCAAAATCAGTAATTTGGGGAATAAATCAGTAATTTCCTATGCGGCGCCATGAATCTTAAAAGAATGGCAAGCGGACACATGCGCGCATGATTATCTGAAATTTGTTGTGATTTTACTCCCACAAAGTTGCTAAATATTGATTTTCAGTTCATCACAACACATAAGTTTTCAATGAAAAATTGGCTTCTATTAAGAGAATACTTGATAATTTCCATCTTTCTCATGCAGCGAGTGCTGGATGGCCACCATACTGTACAGCACTTGCTACGATAGATCCCTATGCGCCAAAAAAAAAAAAAAAAAAAAAAAAAAAAACATAATTTTTAGACAACATTCCGTACTGCCGTAATGGTCGTTGTACCAATTACGGGAAATCCGTACTAGTTGGCATCTCTGCATGACCCTAAAATCTACTCAGTTCATTGGCTCTGCAAGATGTCCTGAGTTAAATAGTAATCCATCTGTCAGTTCTAATGAGAATGCGTTCACAAGCTTTTTTTTGCATACATAATGAGCCCTGTGACCTTTGACCTTATGAACCAAGAATATACTCGGTTCAATGGCACTGCAAGTTCCATAAATGATCTAAGTTTGGCAGGAATCTATCTGTTCTAATGATAATACGATCACAAGCTATTTTTGCATACATAATGAACCGCATGACCTTTGACCTTGACCTCATGACCCCAAAATCTAATCAGTTCATCAGCTCTGCAAGTAACATACATGACCTAAGTTTGGCAGGAATCCATCAATCGGTTCTTCAGATAACGCGATCACGAGAACGGGACGTACGTACGTACAGACGTACGGACGTACGGACAACCCGAAAACATAATGCCTCCGGCTACTTCGTAACGGAGGCATAAAAAGGGGCAAGTGGTCAAAACAAAAAAATTGACCACCCAAGTTAAGTTAGGATTAAAATTTTCCATGAAACTACTGGTTATAAGATCACATTTCCTAAAGTCTATTCTAAAAGTAAATTATTGTTTCCACAGCTACTCACTTATCCTAGCCTCGTCAATGTCCCTTCTGTTAGCCGCCATGATGGTTGATGACCTTTCGATCAAGAGGTCAGCTAGACGTTCTATGACCTCAGCTCTCTGCAGCAAGGAAAACAAAACAAAGATTCTACGTTTATCTTTCATCAGTAATATTGTAGTATCATGAATCGTAATTGTTGTGCCGTCAGGAAGGACAGTGTTGATACTGATAAAGGTACCCTGGGTAAATATGGCCATAGCATCAAATTATTACATCTTTTTGGTACCTGTTCGGAAGTGAGTGCCTGGAGTAGCCTGCCACCGTCTCTTGCTTTGATAGCCTGCATCTCGTCGAATTATTAACCTTTCCTTCATCTTCAGAACTTGATTGTGATATTATGATAATGAAGATATAATGTTCCTATGCAGTTCATAATTTATTAAGGAGAATATAACAGGCCGGGATATATGATATTAAGACATAAGTAGTACCTGTTCTGAAGTGAGTGCCTGGAGTAGCCTGCCACCATCTCTGGCTTTGATAGCCTGCATCTCCGGGGACACGCCCGTGGGTTTGGTCTCTGTGAAGAAGGTGCCCACCTTCCGTCCATTGAGGATGTTGAGGACGATGTCGTCCCTGTTCATGCCGTTACCGATCACGACGGAGCACCCGCGCTCCAGCGCCCAGTTGGCTGCTTTGACCTATCAAGTGGTAGAAAAATACAGTGAAACCTGCGTTAGCACCCACCTGTATAGAAAGACTATCTATCCATAAATTAAGTGTTAGTCAGTGAAGTCTGTCATATAATTACAAGTACCTGTACAAAAAAACACCTGCTCATGAAAATGATGTAAATTGTCAAAACAAACTCAAAATGTGCAGAACTAGGACTTACCTTTGGTGCTTGTGCAGATATCTCTTTTAATTAACAAGCTTTCTCAAAATAACCAATGGCATGTCCTAAATTTGATTTCTTACAACATTTAACATTTTGTTATATAGTAGGGTATCTCCATTCAAGTGCTATGTTATGTTGTGTTATAATGCTAATCTTATCTCCTGCAGTGACGGCATATGCTATTGCGCAATGCAGCTCCGAAACCAGGATTTTTTTTTCTGAGCAGTCTGAATCATCATTTTTAAAGCTAGATTCTAGAATTATTGATGATTTTTAAGAAAAATCATTGTCATATTCAGAATCTCCGTCAAAAACTCTTCTACATATGTTTTTTAAATTTTAAGACAATTTTGATTACAGGGGCCCCTTTAACATTATTCTGCTAACATAAAAGATAGCAACATTTTCCAACAGTACAATAGAATATCTTGTATAGTCACTTTCTGTGGCTTAAAGGGATAGTCCACCCCAGGATTTTCTTTAGCTGACGATATAGACCTAATAATACCATGAAGAATGATACAAGTCTCATTAAAATCCATGATCACATAACGAAGATATATCGACTTTTTTATCGAAAATCAGCCGCCCCCCAAATGCAAATGCGTTACATGGGCATGAAACGATTGTGACGTATGTTGCGAGCTGCCTTCTTATTTCAGAGACATTCACTTTCGCTTTCACTTTCATTCATGATTCGTCGTGTCAGTGCGATAACAGTGTACCGCGAGCGAAAGTGAATGTCTGCGAAATAAGAAGGCAGCTCGCAACATACGTCACAATTTCGATACTATCGGTTATTTTTTGGCGATCGTTTTTTGCCCATGTAACGCATTTGCATTTGGGGGGCGGCTGATTTTCGATAAAAAAGTCGATATATCTTCGTTATGTGATCATGGATTTTAATGAGACTTGTATCATTCTTCATGGTATTATTAGGTCTATATCGTCAGCTAAAAAAAATCCTGGGGTGGACTTTCCCTTTAATCATGCATGAAAATTTGTAATATATCATGTTTCAACAAAATGAGGTTTTATTCAACTCATTGTGATAATACAAAGTAAAAAGGCCTGCTATAGGAAAAGATAGTGTATTTCCTGACAGACTATGTACATCCAAACTGTCCATAGATCTGCCTTCTCCAAATGTTTATTCTGAAACCTAGGATCTATGGATTTCAAGCCCAACCCTCAAATCAATTTGGAAATGCCCCTCCTTCTCTATGCTTTTAGTAAGAAGAAACCCATTACATTGCAACATGCATGCTGCAGGAAAATCTCTGCCTTAGTGGCCACCTCTATACAAAGGCCACCGGTTTGTAGTGGTCAGTTATATTGCCCCCATTCAGGAGGAAACATGTCTTGAAGAGGTTGTCTTGAGTGGCCACTTTTTGTGTTTCCCTTGGTGGCCTTAACAGACAGGCTTGACTGTATATGCCTACAAGCCTACTAACCTTTGATTCCATACCGCCAAGCCCAACACGAGAAGTCCCTTTAAACTCGATGAAAGCTGTGTCTCCAGGGTAGACCGTATCCAAGAAGGACGCCCCCTCTTGACCAGGAGGAGCGGAGAAGATGCCGTCAACGTCGGATAGCAGGACGAGAAGATCAGCGTTGATCTCGATGGCAAGACGGGCAGCCAGGCTGTCATTGTCCTTGATACTAATGACCTTAACATTACAAAGAAGTAAACGATTAGTAATCTGTGAAATATAAATTACACTTTATCATTCGTCAATAGTTTATACCAGAAGATGGACTGCTAAGCTGTCACTGATACTAATGACTTTTATATAACAAAGAAATAGTGATAAGTATTCCTTGAAATATAACTAGGAAGTATATTACATATCAGTTACCTCTAGTATGTAATTTATCAAAGGCACAACAAGCTACTAGGCTGCCATTGTCCTCAAAACAAAAGACCTTAATATAATTTGTTATGATTAATAACTCCATAAAACTTATCCAAAAGATATTTCACACTATATCCTTAATTGATATGTAATATCTATGACAAAATGGGGAACTAGACTCTCCCTGTACCTTTGTTAAGGAATGACCTACAATGTGTCAATCATGATTGCTGGTCCATGAAATAAGTTAAGAAAGTATATTATACTAGAACCAATGCATTAATCCTTCACAATTTTTGATTTATTGCCCTTTAGATTTCAGCAGCCTGTAAACCATATCTGCTTCTCCTACAGTCATGATACAATGTTCTGTGATCAATTAGGCTTGATTTATTGATAATACAGCACTATGTGCATTTCAAGGTTATTAGTACACTCTTGAACATGGTAAGAAAAAAGGCAAATAATCATAAGAGGACAGTTGACAGAATCATATTAGCTTGAATAAATATACAGTGAAATGGATTTTTTTTCCAGGAGGATGGAAAGCCCTTGTGTTGAAAAATACATATATTCAGAGATAAAGAAATAAAACCAAGAGAGGGGGGAATATGTGGAATATAAATTATATATCTATTATCAAATCTTTCTTCATATTTTGTGAAATAACATATTAAAGCAGCATGCGTCAATATGAGGAGTTAAAATTTGTGCCCCATGCAATTTCTCAGTCTTGAACCCAATGATGTTCTGAACGAAGTGTTAGTTCATACACCATCTGTGCAAATATATAGAGGCAAAAATATAATGGTAGGTGAAAAATGATTAATGACTAAAGAGGAAGTAGAGTATTGTTTATTATGAATGAAACAGTCTCAAAGTTATTGGGAAAGGTAGATTGTGTAATAAACAATAATAGTTGTTTATTGCGAGGTTCTGGAATCATCTAAAGGGGAACGCAGTGACTCAATCTTGCTGAAAATCACTGCACACAGATATGGGCGTGAGGGACTATGCGTACATGTGGCATCAAAATTTGGTCCAAAGTTTTAAACTAATTATATTTATATTCAGAATATGAGGGCACTGCAAGAGTATTTCTTGTCATGTGACATTGAAAGAAAAGAATGAGAGAGCTCACAAAAATGTCAACTTTCTTTTGAAATATAGTATTTGAATTTGAATGCGGGCTAAAAACATGTATACATGCTTGACTTTTAACTAATGGAATCTAGCTAAGGATGTTACAATGTGATGGGAAAAGGAAGAAGAGGATAGTATTATAAATGTAATAATGCAAATATTAAAGTTGCACATCAAAGGAGAACATTCCATGTTACAAAGTTAGAGTGTGTAGTCCTGCCATGTTATGAGCCAATGTGTGGGGAATAGTGGCTATATGTGTATGAGAAAAAAGTATAAAAGTGCCCGAACGAGTCCGTCGACCTCATCAGTGGACCACCAGTAGTCCTTACCCCTGTTCTTACCCCGGCCAAGTCCTTGTCCTCCTCTGGGGGCGGGACCACCGCATCGTTGGAGTTGATGATGGGGATGATGTTCATCCGCAGCAGCTCCTGCATGGTGCCCCTGAGGTTGCTGCGGGTGTAGTCGTGGTAGAAGTCCGGCTTGGTCACCAGTACCTGTGGGGGAAGAGGGTGATACATCTATGTTATAGAGTCATCATGTTGTCATGATGCTTACCTCAATTCAACCCTGGCCACATGTCATTTCTAGGAATACCAGGGGTCTGTTTCATAAAACTTGTTATCAATAACAAATTCTAAGATTCTATATTACAAATTTGCTCTCAGCATATTTAATGCCTTGATTTCAGTAGCTTATAACAATTATTGTAACTTCTTATTGATAACAAGTTTTATGCAACAGGGCCCAGGTGATTTCAGCCAGTGAGCTTGAAATTAAACTCCAACAAGATCGGAGGCCCATATGCCAATCCTGAAATCAGGCTTCGGCATCCTGCTTTTTGCTGTCATCTCACTTGAAGAGATAGGTCAAGGGTTTTGTAAAGGGGGCAGGGGCATGATGATTATAATTAAATATCTGTCAACTAAAAAAAGTGGGGAAAAAAAAGAATTTACGATATTGTTCTCATGCCTTCTTCATTGAAATTTGTTTTGTGTACTTTTTTCTTTTTTGTGTGTAAAATTTCTGTTGTGTACTTAAAAGTATGCAGATTTGGTAAGAAAAGGGGACAAGAATCTTCCCCCCCCCCCCCACCCCCAGAAGGACATTAATATTACATTTTACATAGATTAAATGCCCTTCTGGCTGTGAGCAACTGATATCATTACCTGGGCAGTGGTGAGTCCATATTGTGAGAACATAGCTTCATACAGAGACATCAAACCACTTTGTCCAGCAGCAGCACAGGCTCTTGAGTCCATCTGAATAATACTCTGCGTTCATAGAGGAAAAACAAGTGATTTCAGCTTCAATTGTATTCATATTACATATACATGTATGTTATCTTTAATAGTTGTGTTATAAAATTAACATTCATGATAACAAGTTTAAAATTGTTTGCATTAATCCACACTGACTTTAAATCATCATGAAATAGTAAATACATCTTTATCTTGTACACATGAAGTTAAACTAAGAATGGTTGTCGTTTTCTTTCAAAAGCAGGAGACTGTATCTTAATTTCTACAGATGGACAAGAAGAAAAATATATTATGGAAGATAAGGCTATGCATAACTGTGTAATGAGGTACTCGAGTACACTCCCAGGCTTACAGGCGAATACTCGGCGGCCATTTTTGTTTTTTCTTTAATTTTTTATTTTATTTAGTCTATTTTTTAGCACCCCATAGTCAGGCTATGAAAACCCATGCTATTTTACTGCGAGTTGCAATTGAAGGCGCTGATTTGTGCTTGTGAACTTCTCACAAATAATAGTAACAATGTTGTTGAAAGACAAATTATCCTCCAAGTTCAAACAGAAATCTGGACATTGGCAGCTAGTTTGGTCCTAGTTTCTGAGTGGTGAGTTGACAGTGACACCCCCCCCCCCCCCCCCCAACCCCCCCCCCCGTGAATGATTGAGTTGGGAAACATTTTTACTCACGGTACCCCGCCTGGTGCTTTTCCGGGCACGGGTGAGCTTCGGCCGGCCGGCACAGTGCCAGGTGGAAGAACAAAAAAAATCGGCCAAAAAAAAAAGGTGGCCGTGTATTCAAATACGAGAAATTGTACTTGAGTAGTTGTCAACAGTGCGTGTACTCGTCTCAGCCTTTTTGGAAGATGCTGATAATATTTTTTTAGAAGTACGTAAGAAGACAATTACATGCAAGTAGAAATAAGTCACGATAATGAAGCATTTGAATATCAAAAGGGCAACTCACAGAAGAATTTGGGGCAAGTGTTTGTTTGATGCTCTTTGACAGCATGACTTCATGGCGTAGCCTCTGCTTCCCGAATGCCACAGCTCCACTGGTGACTAGTACAACCTGTCTGCCTGAAGATTGGAGCTCTGAAACCTGTAAATGCACATTGTGGAACAAGAGGATTAGAGCTACAGTATGGTGTGTAAGTTATAGAACAAAAGCTTCAGTCGTAACGGTCGTTCCTTGGAAGGCTATGTCTGGCTCTACACAAAGGATGAAGTGCATCATATGGTACAGTGAGAGGAGATGAAAGAAGGTATTTCTGTCAAGTAAGTAGGTTATCAAATCTGATGCTTATGACAATGAACAAATGCTGCATTAAGGTGCATAATAACTCTTGTTAGAAGTTTGAAAGTCTTTACCTTGTTCTTTAAGGTTAATTTCCATATACATTTGTGTCCTTTTGGGGGGGGGCATATCTTAAGACGTTACTAATGTACAATGTAAGTGATCTGCGCTTTACAAGAAACATTCACTATCATCATTCTATACTAAAACTCGTAAAATATTTTGCAACTCATTGTTGTCGAATAGCTGCTGCTAAATATAAATGATGAAAGACATGTTCTATTTTATGTACAATACTGAACCCGAAAAATCTTTTGCCTTAGTTTCTGAAATCATATCAAATAATTACAAGCAGTGAACCAGGGAATTCAGCTAGGGTTGCCCACTCTGTTTGCACATGACTAAACAAATCACTTCTTTTAGTTCCTAATTTTATGTATTGATAACATTCAACTTGAGATGAAAGAATTCTCTGCTTCATTTGCTCGTTGTACTCAATAGACTGTAGTGTAGGTACATGTAGTACGTAATCAGGAAGGTCTCACTCAAATCCCCCTGGTATAATCACTGCCGTTAACTCACCTGTTCTACGATGGAAGCCAGCCTACCTAGGGCCAACCCACACTCATCGTCTCTTGTGATCACAGCACTACCTAGCTTCAGGACTATCCTTTTGCTGCTCTTCAGCTCCGCTCTTGACGTCGCCGACTTCTTGCACCCTGCGGTCATTGATAGGGACCTCAGGGAAGACATACTATGTGCAATAAGGTTATGAGTGGACAACCTTTGAAGGTTTCCATTGTTGCCTGTCCTGGTTGTTGTCGGTGCTTGGATATTCCAATGTGAACTGAACAGTAGTCGAGACTGTTGTAAGAAGCCGATTTCAGGATTGAGCAGAGTCTTTAGGTGTGTTGCTGTTGTGCTTGCATTCACAGCACGGGATAGACTTGCAAAACTGGCCATTGTAGGATTCCACATTGCTTCTTAGCCTTGAATTCACTCGAGTACTGTGTGTTAGAGGCACAGTTGCCAAGGAGGATGCTTCTTCTTGTGCACAGATGAAGCCTACAAATAAATTCAATACCCTGGTTACTTTTACAATTTACATCTCTGTCTTTGTGTAGAGTACACTCAGAGGGGAAGGCCACCGTGATATTAAGTTGGTTTTAATACAAGCAGAAAAATGAAAGAACAGGGGGGGGTGTTTCATAAAGATGTTCGTAAAGTTACGCATGACTTTGCGAACGACTTGTATATGAAGTGCCAGATAGGATGCCCAAAGTTTTTTCTGATATTTCCAATAACCTCATTTAAATTATGGCAAAAAATATGATTTGCATTAAAATGTTAGTTATAATAAGAATGTTAATCTACATCTGCACAGTTCAACTTAATAAATAATAAACAATAATAATTGAGCATCCCATTTGGCTTTTCATATACAAGTCGTTCGTAAAGTCATGCGTAACTTTACGAACTCAGGTCAGTGAAAGTTTGAGCAGAAAAACGATTACGGTATAGAATGAGAAGGTTATGAATTTTTGAAGGTGCAATCAATCAAACACAAATTGGCAACTCGGTGACATATCTTGCTAGGTCCCCTCCCATGATTTGACCTGCACTAAAAACAGTTATATTTTCCCTTAAAGGGATAGTCGAGTTCTTTTTTCAGACCGCTAGGCGCAAATGCCTTCAAAGTGCATGGTTAGTGTTCTTATTCTTATCTATGACATTTATAGTGCCCTTTTAAAACCTAAAATTGCTATGAAGGTAATTTTAGACCCCAAAATGTGTGAAATTTAGCCAATACGATCATACCAATTCAGCTCCACTTTAAAAAAAAAACGGTGACCGTTAATTTATTTTTTAATTAAAAATAACAATACATGAGCCGGCTGATTGTGGAATCTGGATAATATACATGTAAGCAACACGAAAATGCCAACCAAAAAGCCAACATCGGCATTGGCTGAAATACGACGTAAAAGGCGTTTTTTCGTTTTTTTCAATGGTTTTTTCAAATTTTTCAAAATATCTAATATTTGTGGTGGTACACAAGTATTAGAAATCGTTATATTTCAGCCGTCTCTGAACCGATTTTGATCAAACAAAGATGATTTTGTCATTTAAATATTATGTTCTTTCAAATTTGGCACTCAGTTTTTTCATTATCTAACAAAAAAATTATTTTGTGTAGCGCCCTCTGCAACAGAACTAAACTACCGTATTTGCCGGCGATAAGGCCGCAGTGTCGCATAGGCTGCACCCCAACTTTGACATTTCAAAGAGGGGAAAAAAAACAAAAAAACAAAAATAACAATCGTAATTTTCTTGTAAAACACTATTTTTTTTTTACAAACTGATACCAAATTCATCAATATTCTTATAATTTAAAGAAAGTTTAGCTAAAAAGTGATCCCAGGCAGATTTGGTGTCCGATATATACCCCTACCACAATGTGTACGGTGTAATGCAAAATTGCATGAAATGGAAAACAAAATGGCGACTTCGGATGGATGCTTCACGGCAGCTCCGTTAAACGGTCCCTTCCTTTACTTTTGCAATGCATTGGCACAAACTTAGATCAAGATCTATCAGCAAATGTTGTTTTAGGAAGTTTATTTTCGTCTTCATGTCAACAATGCAAGATAAAATTGTCGGTAAGATGTGTGGAAATGGCCTGTACCATAGTGGTATAGTTATTGTACCGGTCGTAGTCCGATATGTGCAAATTCGTGCTGGTTTTGACTTTTTTTTTTTACACTTTTGCCACAAATGCCGCACCCCGGCTTTTTGATATTTTCTCTTCCAAAAATACTGCGGCCTTTACGCTGGCAAATACGGCATCCCATTAACCCGTTCAGCTCAGCATTATTCAGCCTGATAGCCACCTCACAAACGAGATTAAAAATCGAACATGCCGTACCGTGAGACCGGTCAGCGCGCGGCACAATGCGTGTGCGTTCAAGCAGCCAGAGGCTTCGACTAACGGGAACCTAGCGCATGCGCAGATCATTTGGCAATCTGGCTTTGTCACGTCGAGAGCACGTTGCACGGCCGTTCTCTGCTGTGCTCCAAGCCTTTCAGTTCTTTAAGCTCTTTCGTAGGGTTTTCTTCTTCGTTATCTTTTCTTCTTCTTCTTCTTTGCCTCCTTCTTATTTTGTTCTTCTTCTTTCTCTTCCGCATCTTTTCTTTTTTCTTCTCACTCTTATTCCCCCTTCTTCTTCTTCTTCTTCTTCTTCTTCTTCTTCTTCTTCTTCGTCTTCTTTTTTCCCCTCTCCTTCTTCTTCTTCATCTCTTTTTATTAAGATACTCAATTTTTATGAGAAAAATACACAGTTTATAAAAAATAAAAGATTTGAATGTAAATCTCTGTTGCATCAAATTCATATGAAATAATTTATCAGCCTAAACTGACGGTTAAAATATTTGTCGGACATTATACTTTAGCGAAAAAATATAGACATGATAAAATGAAACTAAAGAAGAATCCAGGATGGGGGGGGGGGGTGAAAGGAGAGACAAAATAGCATAATAATAAATAAATACAGTACAGACTATATACCGATGTGCCCAACTTTCTCTCTCTCTTTCTCTCACTCTTTCTCTCTGTCTGTCTGTCTTTCTTTCTCTCTCTCTCTGTCTGTCTGTCTTTCTCTCTCTCTCTCTCTGTCTGTCTGTCTGTCTTTCTTTCTCCCTCTCTCTCTATTGTTCATCTCCTTTCTCAGAAGAATCTTTTCTTTCTTCTTCTCACTCTTAATCCCCCTTCTTCTTCTTCTTCTTCTTCTCCCTCCACTTCTTCTTCATCTCTTTGTATTTAGATACTCAATTTTTTAAGAAAAATACATAATTTATACAAAGTAAAAGATTTGTATACGTGTAAATCTCTCAGTGTTGCATCATATTAATATGAAATAGTATATCAGCCTAAATTGACGGTTATAATGTCTGACATTATACTTTAGCGAAAAGATATAAACATGATAAAATAAAACTAAAGATGAATCCAGAACGGGGGGGGGGGGGGGGGGGAAAGAGACAAAATAGCATAATAATAAATCAATACAGTAAAGACTATAGTATAAAACGATGCGCCCAACTTTCTCTCTCTCTCTCTCTCTCTCTTTCTTTCTGTCTGTCTGTCTGTCTTTCTCTCTCTTATTCTGTTCTTCTTCTTTCTCCTCCGCATCGTTTCTTCTCACTCCTATTCCCCCTTCTTCTTCTTCTTCTTCTTCTCCCTCTTCTTCTTCCTCTTCATCTCTTTTTATTTAGATACTCAATTTTATGAGAAAAATACACAATTTATAAAAAATAAAAGATTTGAATGTAAATCTCTGTTGCTTCAAATTAATATGAAATAATTTATCAGCCTAAATTGACGGTTAAAATATTTGTCGGACATTATACTTTAGCGAAAAAATATAGACATGATAAAATGAAACTAAAGAAGAATCCAGGATGGGGGGGGGGTGAAAGGAGAGACAAAATAGCATAATAATAAATAAATACAGTACAGACTATATACCGATGTGCCCAACTTTCTCTCTCTCTCTCTCACTCTTTCTCTCTGTCTGTCTGTCTTTCTTTCTCTCTCTCTCTGTCTGTCTGTCTTTCTTTCTCTCTCTCTCTGTCTGTCTGTCTGTCTGTCTGTCTTTCTTTCTCCCTCTCTCTCTTATATTGTTCATCTCCTTTCTCCGAAGAATCTTTTCTTTCTTCTTCTCACTCTTAATCCCCCTTCTTCTTCTTCTTCTTCTCCCTCCACTTCTTCTTCATCTCTTTGTATTTAGATACTCAATTTTTTAAGAAAAATACATAATTTATACAAAGTAAAAGATTTGTATGTAAATCTCTCAGTGTTGCATCATATTAATATGAAATAGTATATCAGCCTAAATTGACGGTTATAATGTCTGACATTATACTTTAGCGAAAAGATATAAACATGATAAAATAAAACTAAAGATGAATCCAGAACGGGGGGGGGGGGGGGGTGAAAAGAGAAACAAAATAGCATAATAATAAATCAATACAGTAAAGACTATAAAATAGTGCTGTAGTCAAACGTTTAACCGTCCGGTATCCGACCGCCCATGGCGGATTCCGTTTTCAATTGGACGGTTTCGTTTTCCCGTTTTTTTTTTTTTTTTTTTTTTTTTTTTTAATAATTTTTTTTTTTAATTTTTTTTTTTTTTTTTTTTTTTAAAGTTTCGATTTATGCCTTTCCACCTGGCACTATGCCTGGCAATGTCTCCCAGCTCAGTAATCTTTGTGTTGACTCACCACTCTGAAACTAAAACAACACTCCAATTTGTCTGTCATCTTGGTTTGAAAGTAATCTTTGTAATAGATCTCAATATGTAGTTTATAATAATAATTCATCCAACTTTTACACATGGCATACCACAAGGTTCTATCCTAGGTCCTCTACTGTTTTTGATTTACATTAATGATCTTACACATTCTTCTAAAAACGACATTGTTACCATTATTTGTGACAAGTTCACAAGCACAAATCGGCGCCTTCAAATGCACCTTGCAGTTTAATGAAAGTCCTTCCCGCTTTTAAAAAAAAAAAAAAATTTTTTTTTTTTTTTTTTTTTTTTTTTTTTTTTATAATTATAAATCGTTTAACCGAAAACCGTCCGGTTTTGACTGGCGGTTATCCGGAATTGGAGATATCCGTGATGTTACAGCACTACTATAAAACGATGCGCCCAACTTTCTCTCTCTCTCTCTCTCTCTCTTTCTTTCTGTCTGTCTGTCTGTCTTTCTCTCTCTTATTCTGTTCTTCTTCTTTCTCCTCCGCATCGTTTCTTCTCACTCCTATTCCCCCTTCTTCTTCTTCTTCTTCTTCTCCCTCTTCTTCTTCCTCTTCATCTCTTTTTATTTAGATACTCAATTTTATGAGAAAAATACACAATTTATAAAAAATAAAAGATTTGAATGTAAATCTCTGTTGCTTCAAATTAATATGAAATAATTTATCAGCCTAAATTGACGGTTAAAATATTTGTCGGACATTATACTTTAGCGAAAAAATATAGACATGATAAAATGAAACTAAAGAAGAATCCAGGATGGGGGGGGGGTGAAAGGAGAGACAAAATAGCATAATAATAAATAAATACAGTACAGACTATATACCGATGTGCCCAACTTTCTCTCTCTCTCTCTCACTCTTTCTCTCTGTCTGTCTGTCTTTCTTTCTCTCTCTCTCTGTCTGTCTGTCTTTCTTTCTCTCTCTCTCTGTCTGTCTGTCTGTCTGTCTTTCTTTCTCCCTCTCTCTCTTATATTGTTCATCTCCTTTCTCCGAAGAATCTTTTCTTTCTTCTTCTCACTCTTAATCCCCCTTCTTCTTCTTCTTCTTCTCCCTCCACTTCTTCTTCATCTCTTTGTATTTAGATACTCAATTTTTTAAGAAAAATACATAATTTATACAAAGTAAAAGATTTGTATGTAAATCTCTCAGTGTTGCATCATATTAATATGAAATAGTATATCAGCCTAAATTGACGGTTATAATGTCTGACATTATACTTTAGCGAAAAGATATAAACATGATAAAATAAAACTAAAGATGAATCCAGAACGGGGGGGGGGGGGGGGGGGGTGAAAAGAGAGACAAAATAGCATAATAATAAATCAATACAGTAAAGACTATAAAACGATGCGCCCAACTTTCTCTCTCTCTCTCTCTCTCTTTCTTTCTGTCTGTCTGACTGTCTGTCTGTCTTTCTCTCTCTTATTCTGTTCTTCTTCTTTCTCCTCCGCATCGTTTCTTCTCACTCCTATTCCCCCTTCTTCTTCTTCTTCTCCCTCTTCTTCTTCCTCTTCATCTCTTTTTATTTAGATACTCAATTTTATGAGAAAAATACACAATTTATAAAAAATAAAAGATTTGAATGTAAATCTCTGTTGCATCAAATTCATATGAAATAATTTATCAGCCTAAATTGACGGTTAAAATATTTGTCGGACATTATACTTTAGCGAAAAAATATAGACATGATAAAATGAAACTAAAGAAGAATCCAGGATGGGGGGGGGGGTGAAAGGAGAGACAAAATAGCATAATAATAAATAAATACAGTACAGACTATATACCGATGTGCCCAACTTTCTCTCTCTCTCTCTCTCTCACTCTTTCTCTCTGTCTGTCTGTCTTTCTTTCTCTCTCTCTCTGTCTGTCTGTCTGTCTGTCTTTCTTTCTCCCTCTCTCTCTTATATTGTTCATCTCCTTTCTCCGAAGAATCTTTTCTTTCTTCTTCTCACTCTTAATCCCCCTTCTTCTTCTTCTTCTTCTTCTCCCTCCACTTCTTCTTCATCTCTTTGTATTTAGATACTCAATTTTTTAAGAAAAATACATAATTTATACAAAGTAAAAGATTTGTATGTAAATCTCTCAGTGTTGCATCATATTAATATGAAATAGTATATCAGCCTAAATTGACGGTTATAATGTCTGACATTATACTTTAGCGAAAAAATATAAACATGATAAAATAAAACTAAAGATGAATCCAGAACGGGGGGGGGGGGGGGGGGGGTGGGTGAAAAGAGAAACAAAATAGCATAATAATAAATCAATACAGTAAAGACTATAAAACGATGCGCCCAACTTTCTCTCTCTCTCTCTCTCTCTCTTTCTTTCTCTCTGTCTGTCTGTCTGTCTTTCTATCTCTCTCTCGCTCTCTAAAAAGATTATAGGGAAAACGAAATAGTGTGTAAGTATTTGGAGAGCAAAATAATTAGTTTGTTTTATTTACTAATGTAAAGCGCTTTGAGCATGTTTATGCTATATAAATATCAATATGTATGAATATATTGCCAATTTTTGACAATAGTTTGTAAGTATATGTATTGACAAAGTACATACAAATAAAACCGACACAGAAATGTCTGCAAGTATTTAGGACCTATATAGAATGTGCGAAAAGAGCTATGTCTTTGTCTTTGGCCCATGAATGTTCCCACGGCTGAGTTACGTAAGAGGAACGATGAACTTTGCGGAGGGTACATGTCGCTGTCATGGCTATAAACTCCAAAGAGTGGAAGTAAGGTAAGGGTATAATTGGATGACAATGAACTGACTTTGTATACAAGTATAACTCTGATTTATGTTGTTTTGGGGGAGGGAAGGGTCTTGTTGTTCTTGCAGTTGTCGTTGCTGTTTTTTAAATTATAAGAAATGATTGTATCTCTCTCTTTTTCTCTCTGTTTATGTCTCTCTCTCTCTCCATTCTTCATTTTCTACGTCCGACGAATACTCTTCTTCGCTTGATAAGTCCATTTTATAATATTCATTTTCTGAGTCCGAGTCAAGGATCGCTTCTCGAGCATCTTCAACGCTAAAAAGAGGCTTTCTCGATGACGAGACATTTTGAGAAACTATCTTACATAGATAAAGAGCAGTTATAAGCAAAGAATTGAGAACTAATTTGTGCAACCAACTATCATGAAAATCAAAAAGTTGTACTAAATAGTAAAACTCCGACACTTTATAGCACGATAAGTAAATAATAGCCGACAACCTTGAAACGAAACAATGGGATGGACTATATCGAGACTAGCTAATCTCCCCAATAATAGGTCGGCCCGGTACCCTGTATACATACGCATGAGTGACCTGAACAGAGAGCGCTAGGTCGAGCGAGACTGTAATATACTATAAGCTTTTCAATAATCGGCCCGTTACTCAGAATAGGCGACAATGACCATAATAAAGCCAAGGCTCATGCATTGAACGGTGTATCCGCGCGTGCCGTGTACAAAGGTATCCAGAGCGAGTGTGGAATTCGCTGCTTGTAAAATCATTATGTCCGGCTTACAGTCCTAGCTATAGCAGACCCAGCTAGCTAGCAGCAGCGAATCCGAAAATCTATGAAAATAACGTAAACTGACTTATATGTGAGATGATGTTTGAAGGTTTGCATGGTGGTATGAATAATCACGGAAGAGGTTTACGGTACACCATGTGTAAAGTCCTCGAGGGACTGAGGAAAGTAGATAGAAAATAGAAGTGAGATGGAAAGGCGAGAAAGTGGAGGTTGGAAGGAAGAGTATCTTTCGGAAGTGAGTATAGTCCTGAAAAGGACTGTAAACCAGAAAGTTGTAGGCAGGATGAGAGGTTTGAGTAGAAGACTGGATTGAGTTGGAGAGTTGAGTAGGCGAGTAGAGTTGCAGAGCAGGAGCAAGAGAGTAGACAGGAGCAGGAGCAAAAGAGTCTACTCTCTTGCTCCTGTATGAAACGAATCTATCCCATCATCCATAGCTAAGAAAATGAATGTTTATCAAATTTTCTGAACAGAGCAAATTGAACAGGATCTCGCAAGAAACGTCACAGTTCTGCCAATTTCACAGATGACAACTTCAAAAATTAATGAAGGTCCTAGTTTTAACTTTTAATTGGATATTGCTCAAATTTTCATTATTTTGTTTCTCTCATTTGTCTACTTTCATTAAAACCAACCTAACACTAGGTTAGACTTCCCCTTTATATAAACGCACTTCCCTTTTAACACACAATACTAAAAAATAGGATCAAAAGTTCGAAACAGAGTTGAGTCTTTTGGCAATGTTTGGATAGTGAGTACACAATTACACATCTATCAAAGCTATACCGCACAGAATTCGATCTGTAAATTACAAATCTGACAAGAAACTCAACATAACTATTCAAGAAGAGTACAGGCACAACATCACAATTCAAGTAACATTCAATCATCAATCATTCAATGACCCATCATAATCATTCATCAAAACTAAAAAAAAAAAAAAATAGTAATATTCTAGAAGTCTAGGTCTAGTAAAATCAAAATATGATAAAATATTCATTGTCATTATTTTCATCAGACTCCCCAGGCAAAGTCCGACTTAATTGGACCAAGCAAGCGCCGCAAACTGCACTATTTAAAATAATTCGGAGCAGGTGGTGGACCCAGCGATAGCTGTCCCTTACGCCCGCCTGGTGCTTTGGCTGGCCGCATAGCTAGAAACGAGAGGCTCGTTTTCTAGAATCGACTTGAACTGATCATATCAATTTCGGTTGTTCATTAATAATGTCAAGTAAAAGAGGCAAAGAGGGCAAAGAGATATAAGCATTTATTCTAACTTACACAACTTTCCGACAACAAATTATGTCAAAAACTTGAGTTTTCTGAGCTCGTCTTTAGACATCCAATCCCGCATCCAAAGTGCAGTTCCAGTTCACCTTCACATACTCGCATACGCAGCATATGTCGACGTTCACCAGTACGAATTCGCCCCTCAACTGAATCGCCATTCGCATGTAGTTTCGCAAAATTATTTATTTCCAGACTGTTAGAATACCATAGTTCTGAAAAAGGAGTCATAAGACAACACATGTGTGTTTATATAATTATGATTAAAACTACTAAAGTAATTGAAAACTAATCAGTTACATCCCCATTCAAATTTTGGGTAAACTAATTTTGGGTCGATATGTTTTGGCTGTGATGAGATTGGGGCGATTCGACGTATAGACATGAGGATAAGGATGGTGATGATGAAATATCAGGCTTGCGTGGCATGCTTTGCCTTTGACATTGATATCGTGGGAAAAAGTGCTGCTCGTGCAAAACAGAGCTGAGAGCTGTATAGCTGAGCATACATTGGTGTGTATGATCGCTTATGTTATATTTAAAAGAAATTGGAAAACCCTTTAAAAAATGCACAATAACCTCTCTCTAGCTCTCTCTTCTCTCTCTTACCATGGACCTACTACAAAGTACTAGGTCCATGCTCTTACTCTCTCTCTCTGATTGTCAAACTCTTGGGGAAAGTTGAACCAAAGAGATACCAGCACTGGTTGAACGTACCACTTCACAACATCCTAGAACCACCCCAGTGAAGGTGTGAAGGATTAGAGGGTAAGAGGACATTTTTTTGTTTTGGTCCCAAAATTTGAAAAATTGCCGGATCGACCTTTCGGTCCGTTGGGGGCGGGGGGGGGGGGTAAGGTCACTTTTTTTTTTAGGTCACCCATTAGCATAATTTTATTTTATTTTTATTTATTTTTAATAAAAAAAATAGAAAGGAAAAATAAATCCAAAGGGGGGGGGGGCGGGGGTTCAACCCCCAAACCGCGACCCCCCCCCCCCCCCCCCCATGCGTACGCGCCTGGGTATGAACGACTGGGAAATTGTATTTTCTATGATAACATAGTCTCGGATACAATGCTTTTCTAATGCTTCATGAAAATTATCAGTGGGGCATCTGACAAAAATTAGTTGGGTGGGCAAAGAGGGGGACAGGCGCTTACTGGCAAATGTTCAAGGGGATCGTCCTATAATCAAAATCTTCTGAAAAAATGTTTGATATAAAAAAATGAAGAAAAAATTATATATCAAACAAACCAAACATAAGAAGTAAGAACAAAAATAAAGCACCATCCTCGCTCCTGTATACTCCAGAGAGGGAGAGGGGAGGCCCATTGCCCCCACAATTTTTTTGAGGACCCCAAAAGTGCATCTTTTCCTTTCAATTCATTACGCCCCCCCCCCTTTTGTAAATGCCCCCTTTTCACCTGTGTATGATAAGTGCCCCTTTCATATATAATAAATTCCCCCTTGTTACTTTTGATGTTATATCCCTTTGATAAGTTCCCCTTTTACCTATATTTCCAACTGTCACTTACATACTGTGCCCTTTTGCGGTCATCTAAATTAGAGCCACGTCTAGTTTTAAAGAATCGAAGCACCTTTGTGTAGCAACAGGAACCTTTTTCATACTCGACCATTTGCCACATTCAATTCATTTACGTCATGCGCCTTCAATAAACATGAGCAGTTTAAAATATGCTCAATTATTTCGTATAGCAGAGATACTTTTGGTGTAAAGAGAGTTTTTAGTGCTCAGTAATCAGTTAGAAAAGTGGGGGCATTGCCGTCCCTAATTAACACTTTTAATCATGATCTTAATCACGTTCATGTGTTAATCTAAATAATAAATAATAATAAATTTAATTGATATAGCGCTAAATACAAATGTCTCTAAGCGCTTTACAAATATAACCACTAACTACTAGCAAAGTAAATGGTTATAACTGATTGATTGATTGATTGATTTTATTCGACAAGCTTCCATCATACAACAATAAACAATAATAACAGATCAAAAATAAGTAAGCTTGAACAGGATAACCCACGAAAGCTCGAGAGCATATTTCCAGTAGGGTCCCCTACAGACATGAACAAAATTAACAAGTTAAAATCGAAATATTTACAGACAGATACGACAAATCAAAAGAATTACTTATTAAAGATAATAATAACAACATTAAACTGATGATAGAAATGATAATAAGAAAAAGAGGAGATGGAAGAAGAGGAAAATAATGATGAATTTGTAGAATTTCTATAACGTACAAAAACATAAGTATATACAAAATGAAAAAGTATGAACCGGCAGAAGAATACAAATTTCAATCATATAACATGTCATTCATTTCTCTTCTCTGACTCTCAAGTATCAGGTATTCCTTTAATTTCCTCTTAAAATGAGCATAGTTTTTTATTTCCTTTACATCGTTGGGAAGGGAATTCCAATGTTTTATGGCATTGTATAATAAAACGAATTTCCAATACTACCTACTCTTTCTGGTAAGTTAAAGTTGAATCGGCTATTTCTGGTATTATAATCATGTACGTCAGTAACAAGATCGAAGTTGGATCGAATTATAATGATTCGACCTAGTATGATATATTGTATGCACGTGATGCAATACGAGTTGTTTTGATCTTTGGTCGACTTCAAGAAAACCAGCTTTAGAAAGTTCACCGTAGCCAACATGAGTTCTTGGACCAGAACAGTTGATAAATCTCACCATTTTGTTCTGTATAATCTTCAAATTCTTTTGATCTGACTTGTTTACGTAACTATACCATGCAGGGTTAGCATAGTCAAATAAAGTCATGCAGGAACGACAAAACACAATACCCAATTGCTCTTGAGCTCGAAATTCAATTACTAGTATACAAATTATTATTTTACTCATTCATTCGCACATGGCTTATTCAAGTCCTATCGACACTCATCGAATCTAATCAGCTAACACTTCATTACTATCAACTATAGAAAGCAATGTACATGGATGATTACAGAGTTGATTACAGAATGATTACAGAATTGTTTATACCAATATTGATGAAATTTCTTGCCTCACCACACCTCTTTTCTCAGATCAATGGCACGCAATTAATTTGGAGTGGCTGTACCATCTCCAATAATAATATGGGAATAAAGTTGTATTCTATGGACGCATCGACCCATGTCCTTGACCTGCCCCCCCCCCCCCCCTCCCCCCCCCCCCATACAAAATGAATTGATTGATTGATTGATTGATTTTTATTCGACAAGCTTCCAACATACAACAATATACAATAATAACAGATCAGAAATAAGTCAGCTTGAACAGGATAACCCACGAAAGCTCGAATAGACGCCTTTAAATGAACTTGGTCGTGGCACGCGGCTCTGAATATAGCGTTTTGATTTAACAGGGTATTCCAAGGTGGAGAAGTAATTAATCAATGCCGGTTTGCTTCTCTGTTCATCATTTAAATTGCTATTAATGGTAATATTATAAGTGCTTATATATACGTCTTTGGAAAATAGAACTATAAACGGAGGTCATTTGAAAGAAAAGTAATTTCCGTCATCCACCGATCCAATTATCCTAATCACCGAGAGACAAAACAATGGTATTCAGCTAATTGGAGCCATCAAAAAATGGTTGCCTTGGCGATCGAGCTATGAAAAAGTCAAAATACATGTAAGTACAATACGTACTCCACAAAAGAGATTCAGTATTGGTCAGATATCATTGTCATACCAGAAGCTTGATTATTTTGCCATTTGGGCAATAAACGTTCTTTTAACTCGCAGGTATCTCCATGAATGCAGGCAATGAGGTGTTGTGAAAGAATGGCGGCTGTATGGGTAAGAGCAATTTCTAGCCGAGTTAAATTGATTTCGAACGCATTATAATTAAGATCTCTTTTATAAGAGTAGTATAGAGGTGTCGTGGATATGTCACCGGACTTCTTTTCTCTTTCTCCAAGCTCTCTACCCTCCTCTCCTCTTTGCCCATCCCTCTCTTCCTTTCTTCCTTTCTTCCATTTATAATGTATAATTGTATTTGTGTATTCGGGCGTACCCATTACAAGCTCTGCTTATCGGGTTTCGCGCCTTCTACTTTGTAATACAAGTTCTTTAATTATATTTATGTTCCTACGTATAAATTGTATTGTTTCAACAGATGTCAAATATGTTGTCAAATTGAATGGAAGAAAATAAATGTTCATTTGAATTGAATTGAATTGAATCATAATAAATGGTTTACGGTTCGAGTCACACCTCGGCACTAATGTCCTTTGGCAAGACATTAATCTTCATTTAAGTTAAAGTTAATATTAATATGGTTGGATTAGTACCGAGAAGTGACTCGTACCGTAAACCATATGATCCGAACCGTAAAACATGTGTTCCTTCTGAAGAACGGAATCTCAAGTCCGTTGTCTTTCTAAACATTTACTCACTTTTTAAGAACTTTTCTTTCGAAACTCTTTGATATGATTTTTATAACCATGTTAATCCATTTGGAATGTATAAGGTAGCCTACCCTTAAACTTATAGCCAGTCCCTGAATAGAGGGAAAAGAATGATGTTAATATTGATAATGATACCAAAAAAAAAAATTACGATAATAATGATAATGATAATAATACATTGATTTTCAACAGCCAAATTTTATTTTGCAGTTGATTTTCCTCGTTGCCTCTTCCAGCATTCAACTTTCAGGTAAATTGCAATACATTAATGTGTTTTATTTTCTTATATGGCTAATATCATTTCATTTTAAATAACTTAACAAGCCATATCTTTAATACAACTAAACTGCAAAAAGTAATTTGGTAAATTTGGTTAATCAGCATTTCCCTCGTAGTCAAAATGTGCCTACTCAGCAGCAATTGTCCTACAGATACTTATAATTTGCTTACTTCTCTCTCTCTCTCTCTTGTCTTCTCTCTATCTTTAATTTGGTGTGAAGGAGAGTATCTTTGAACTTTTATTATTCTTGTCTTTCGAGAAAAAAACAATGATGTTGATATTGATAACAATAATAATGATAATAGTAGTAATAATAATCTTTAAAATAATAATGATATTTATAATGATAATAAAATCTATAATAATGATGACAATAATTGTAACAATAATGATGATAGAAATAATGATTATTATAATGATAATGATAATAATAATTAGTATAACGATGAAAAATAATCATTATAATAGCTTGAAATTTATCTCAAAGTGACCAAGAACTCATCGGTTTTCGAGTGGCCAGTTACTAATCCGTCATGTGGTTCTATCCTCGGCCCTATGAAGGAGGTCATTGAACTTGTACCTCAAATCTTTGACCTTGGCCCTGTTTCAACTTTTTGGGGTGCATCAAAAACATCCTACGTTTGCACTCTACCAGGTATTTAAAATCAGTGCATAAATTATGCTCAATAGACCTGTTTACTATTAAACATATTCAAATTAATCGATGTATCTTTCCTTGGGGACCTAGTGAAGAGGTATTCCTTTAACTTGTTATCATTGAATGGACTACAATACTTGGAATCCAGTTTGCAAACAATACTTGTTGGTATTTCGGGCAAGCCTCGGGCAAGCTTTCGGGTTCTCAAGAACAACCTTTCTTTAAACAGTATGCACACAAATTAATATGTTAGTAAATCGGTCTATTGCAGTGTAGCACTTTCAATGTTGTAAAGATACACAGTTGGGATCAGTTTACAGTGAGAAATGTAGCATCAGCGTGGCATAAATGCCCTCTCTGCTTGCCCTTTTCAAAACGTTTGTAAATGGCAGATCCATGCAGGTTACTGTAAAGAGAGGGTGGCATAATTCAGAAAAATCCTTTACTTAAGCCCCTTTCACACCGGATCTGCGTAGAGTTGCGTACCGACTATGCCGAAGTTAAGCTGCGTACTCATGAATAAATTGATGCTTCGGCGTAGTCCCTGCGTAGGTTATGCGTAGGCATGCGTACGATGGCGTATAGTTACGTACCCTGTGCGAAGGCAGCGCGTACCTACGGCGTAGGCAATTGGCGTAGGGTTACGTACGCTTGCGTAGGCCTGGCGTAGGGTTACGTACGCTTGCGTAGGCCTGGCGTAGGGTTGCTTACGGTTGCGTACTGCTGCTTACTGTGTGCGAAAGTGCCATGTAAAAATGCAATAGACGATCGTAGGAGCCGCGAGTGTAGCCATTGGCGCTTTATAAACCTAGTTTCCTGCCCTCAATCCACTGCTGCCTGCTGTCCAACACATCACTGTTGTTTGAATTACAGATGACTGTTGTAATAACACAGGCAGAAAAAGATCATGAGTTGTTTGGGCCCTCCAACATCTGGATGCCCTGGAAAGACTAATTAGTCATGTGGCAGAACATGAACGCTTGGGAGAAGAACAAGAACAGAGAAGGAAAGAAGCTAGAAGAAGAAGAAGAAGAAGTGTGTGGGTAAAACCATCGCAGGCCCTGCAGGGGCAATATGAACAGCTGATGAAAGAACTGCATGCTGAGGATGTTTTTGCATTTACCAATTTCATGCGGATGGGAGCACAGGATTTCCATGAACTTCTGACACGAATTGCACCGAGGATTACCAAACAAGAAACTAACTACAGGAAGTCTCTGGAACCTGGTTTAAAGCTGGCTGTCACCTTGAGGTTTCTGGCCACCGACAACAGCCAAAAGACACTTCAATATGGATTCCGAGTTGCCCATACCACTATTTCTGTGTTTATCCCACAAGTGTGCCAGGCAATAATCGATGAATTATCTGACGAAGTTCTCATGTGCCCAGATACTCCAGAGCGATGGAAACAAGTGGCCTCGACCACAACCCTTGCCCTTCTTTCCTGTCATTTTTGCAGTAGTCCTGGAGATATAGTTCAGCAACGACAATAGAGTCCAGCGGGACGAATAAAATGTAGCACTGCAGGAATAGTAAGTCCTGCAGGGATCAAGCAGTCATTGCGGCTAGGCTGCGCGCAGGTTGGATCTAGGACGTCTTTATACGTTTGTAATGCTTCGTCGGACTGGCGTAGGGTAGTGTATTGTTGCGTAGGCTTGGCGTACAGTTGCGTAGGCTTGGCGTACAGCTGCGTAGTGTTGCGTAAACTTGCGTACAAATTGCGTACTTTCTGCGGAAAGTGTCTACGCCGAAGGTACGCGAAAAAAAATAAACATGTTTAATTTTTTTCGTTCATCTCGCGTATCCATTTGCGTCCCTCCGCGTACAGTGGCGTAGGCCGGCGTAGGGTTGCGTACGATCGGCGTAGTCGGTACGCAACTCTACGCAACTCTACGAAAAGCCCGGTGTGAAAGCCCCTTAACAAACATATCAGGGAATTAAAAAAGATTTATCCCTCTTTCGGGTCCAGTCTGATTTGAAAGAACGACGCAAAAACTCATTTCATAGACGTAAGGTATGCACGATTTGGGATTTAAAAGGGGACACTGCAAACTAATTTGTGCTCCTCCCTCATTTTTATGTGTTCGTTTCTTGATAATGTTCAGACATTGCCGTGAATTGTAATGAACACTTTTCAATATACAAGACAGAAAACTCCACTTTATATTGCTCAAAGACAATCAAAAGGTTGATATAGTGTACAAAGATGGACTAAGGATGAACTCTATATACGGGTCTATCATTATCATCTAATTTTGCAGCACCGACAGACAAAAAGAGTTGTGGAGATTACCAGGGGACGAACCTGAGCTCCGTACGCCCTATCAACCCAGGAGACGGAGGTGAACAGTTTTACGTCTACTGCGAAGATGAGGGTCATGTAGTCATTCAGGTAGGTGCATTTTATTGACTTATTGATTTATCCATTCATTTATTCATTCGTTTATTTATTATACTGTTTTAACTTTCGGTCCTTGTATACTTTAAAAACATGTAAGGCCAAATATTAAAAAAAACATGTTTAGCGTCCTGCCTCTTTGAAAAATAGGAAGGAGGAGGCCCTTTTTTTTTCTTCTTCAAATTGGCCGCTCAAAAAGGCCGCTTGGTACATTTTCCCTGACGGTCGGGCCATTTTTTAAGATGGCCGCCGGCATTTTTTTTTATTAAAAAAAATAAAAATAGAAATAGATAATTTTAGCAGTGTTTTTCATGTTTTTTTTTCTTTAACAAAAAAAAAAAAAAAGGAGGCGGTCCCCCAAAAGGAAGCGGGCGGGGACGCTAATCATGATTTTTTTTTTTACTTGGCCTAAACTTGTGTGAATGGCGTGCTACAGCCCAGTTGACCTTAGGCCCGCGAGACCGAAGGTCCATGAGACCGGCAATTATAATTGTTATTATTATTATTATCATTATCATTATTATCGGTAATTTTATTATCATCTTTTTTATTATTATCATTATTATCGATGATTTTATTATCATCATTTTTATTGTTATCGATATTATTATTATCATTTTTATTATTACAATTATTATTACTATTGTGCTATATAGCGCAGGACAGATCTCTCAGTTGATTTTAATCGAACTTGGGATGACTACTTTCATGGGTTTGGAGACCTACACGGGGATCATTGGCTGGGACTAAAGAAGATAGTGCGCATCATGCCGGGGAAGCTATCAATTTGGCTGATGAAGGTTCAGTTTGAAGATGGCGAAGTTGTAAACAGTCCATGTCCTACTCGAATAAAGGCAGAGTAAGTAATTCTCTTCTTCAAGTAATTGTTAAAGTGCTATGTCATTATACAGTGTTTGGTTCTAGGACAATTACCCCCTGGGCGATCACCCCAGGAAAACTACCCCCCAAGGACAATTATCCCCGGAGTATTACCCCCACGGACAATTATCCCCCGGAGAATTACCCCCACCCCCGAGGATGATTATCCTCCGAAAAAAAAATCTGCTTTTATTAAAACCATTTTACAATCAGGCTGGACTTCCCCTCTAACGAACAGAGGGTGATTTTCTGGGGGGTAATTTTCCTCGGGGATGGTTGTCTTTGGTTGTTCTGGGGCGGGGGTAATTGCCCCATGGGGTTATTTTAAGGGGGAAGGTAGTGATTGTCCTCGGGGGGTAGTTTCCGGGGGGTAATTGTCCTTGGGGTTAGTTTTCCGGGGGGTCTTTTTCCGGGGGGTCATTTTCTGGGGGGGGGGGGTCATTGTTGCCGAGGGGGTAATTGTCATGATTCGCATATGAGGCTACCCGGAGTAAACAAACTTTTATGGTAATATTGTTATTATATTCATGTATTTATTTTTAATATTTAAATATATATATTAAAATACTATTATCATTTATTTATTTATCATTATTAATTATTATATGCTGCATCAAAAATTTGTTGGCTTTTGATTGGTTGAGAGCTCGTCAGATGACCAGAAATATTTGAACTTTTTTTAGAAAGTACTATATGAGAGTACTATTTGGGAGTACTATTTAGGAGTTGAAAAAACATGTGATTTTTGTTTTCTTCTTTCAAATCTTAATTTAATGAAATGAAAACAAAATATATTGACTTCTTTTTGTTCTAATTTTTTTTTTTTTTTTTTTGTTCTAATTTTTTTTTTGATGCAGGATATAAAACGAATATACCATGCCTTCTATTCGAGGTACTGGTTAAAACTATGGGCTCGGTGACTCCAAAAATACCATTTGCTTCGGGGCTGCGCCTCGAGTCACCTCTTGCGCATAGTTTTAACCAGAACCTCTCAAGACAGTGTATATTTGTATATATCATTAATTCATCTTTATCCATTGTTCTCCCATTCACTTGCAGTTTTAGGGTGGATGGTGATCAATGTCGTGAACATTTAAACGGTTCGTTGAAGTTTAATTTACGTGCGCGCAGGGGTGCGCAATTTTACACATCCGGCGAGTCAACGACGAACGTCAGTTCAACCGTGGGCCATGGAAAGCACTGCGCAAATACCTGTGGTGGAGGTTGGTGGTACCCTACCAACATTTGCAATGGTAATATCAACGGGATACTAACCAATCACTTGGAGAACGACTGTATTTGGGATAAGACTGTTGTGAAAACTTGGATGAAAATTATACCAGATGACGATTGGAGTGGTGAAGTGTGACGTCATCAAAATCTGTTTGTAGAATTTCTCAATTTTTTCTTCATTTTCCGAAAGAGCATAAAAAATAATGTCCAAATGTCGAAAACCAATTGAATATTTGATTTGATTTGATTTTGTGTTGGTTCTGCATTCATGTATGTATACAGTTTTTCGATAACAATAATGATATAAAGCACAATAAGTATTTTTCTGACAATGAATCATAAATAAGCAACTACAATTATATACAACATGTATATAAATTGTCAAACGTTATAAAACATTATAAAATTATTTTGCGGAAGAAGGACTGTCATTGTAAGCAGTGGACAGCCCCAGACAAAACTTATGAAATATATTAACACATTTATTAAGCTGAAACGGATAGGTAATTGAAAATACAAATTTTAATAATGATGATATTGACTCTGCAGTTGAGGATGATGATGATGATGGTGATAATGATGGTGATGACGACGATGGTGATAATGATTCGAATGAAATAGAGATGACATGATAAAGAATGAAGAGTTGACACAGAAATTTTACCTTGAGTATTCTGATAATAACATCGTTTTAACTTTGGCGTAGAGGGAGCAACATGATTTAATAGATTCTGTCTTATGGATCTATGGGTAATAAGTAATTTCGGGTTTACTAGATGAACAATTTTGGAATTATTTGTTGGGTAAGAGTGAATAGCTTTTTTCATAGTTTAAAAGTTTTGAAATGAAAGAGGGTGCATATTATTTAAATACTTAAACATGATCTGTAAACTTTGAAGCGAATTTATGTCAAATACTGTAAGGGTTTTCAGTTTGAAACATATTTGACTTGTGTGAGATATATTATGGTAAACCAGTACATATACAAAGGGCTTTCTTTTGCAATAAATAATAGAGTTGATTTTGGTTTTGGCGCTGGTGGCCCATACTAATATACGGTAATATCAATGAATTATGAAGCATAACAAGCGTATAACATGGGATCGATTTCTTCATTTTATATAATAAACCAACATTCCTAGAAACAGAGGTAGTGATATAACGCATAATATGTTCATTCCAATTTAGATTTCCATCGATATTGACACCCGAAAACGTTGTTGTTCTCTTTTTTTCGAGAGGGACATTGTCTGTAATTATGTTGTAAGGAACGTGAGAATTTGCGTGCTTGAAATACATGAAATTTGTTTTATTTAAATTAAGAGATAACTTATATATTTTAAGTGTTAGCTGAGATATGACCATCTGAATAAATAGATTTCCTATAAGAACTCAGTGTTGTTTTGCTCTGATTCGTTAGTTTTGTGCAACAAACCATGCCACGTCTTTTAGTGACTTCTTCGCAGAACGTTTTTGAGGGATTTAATGAATGCCTAATTATGTCCACATTCCTGAATCTGTCAATGTGGTGCAATCCTGCAACTCTGCAATTGTCCTTATGTATATGTATAGGTATAGCTATAGGTATTTATTGGTATGTAGTCACATTATTAATAGGTTGGTTTAGTATATATGCGTCAATATGAGAAAGGACACCATAAAACAGCTTGGCCAAACTCGACAGCATAAAAATGAGTCTGTATGTTGTGATTCAATAGCGCCATCTTCGGCTTTAACATCGTAGAGCATTCATCCTTTCCCTTCTGCAAATTCTTTTAGCCCCACCCTTATTACCGCTCGCTTGTCCTCTCTCTCTCTCTCTCTCTCTCCCTCTCTCACTCTTATCTCTCTCTTTTTTGTTTCTCTCTCTCTCTCTCTCTCTATTTTGTCTATCTGTCTCTGTCGCTCTTTCTATTTATCTCACGTCAATTTTCTTTTGTCAGATCTTTCTCACTTTTTGTAATTCTATCGCTGTGATTACTATGGTGGCCCTTAAGGGACATCGCGAATAAACCAAATCGCGAATTATTCACCACGAAATTCGCGACGTCGTAAATTTTATCGCCAATTTTTCACGACGAAATTCACGATATCGTCAATTTCGTCGTGAAAAATTCGCGATTTGGTCAATTAGCGATGTCCCTTCAGGGACACCATAGACTACCCTCTATATCGCCTCCTCTCTCAATAACTTGTTCTCTCTCTCTCTCTCTCTTTCTCGTTCTGTCTCTTCTTCTCCTCTCTCTCTCTCTCTCTCTCTCACACACACAAATACACACACTCTCTACCATGTCTTCTCAAAATTTCTGTCACGTCCAGAACCTTTTTCACACACGAGAAGAAAAAAATAAAGCTGATTAGTTAAAAGCGCTTTAAACTTTATCGGCTTTACAAACCACATCATTCACACACATAAATTTCGGTGCGATCGTTAATCGTTTCGTGATTAATTACTGCTCTTACAATGCGCAGTAGTGCCATTGCGCATTGAAGGTCATGTCATATCAAACAAATGGCACGCTCCATCCAGTTTAAACACGTATAACCGTTCACACACAAAATTTCAAGCTCTCTAGATACGAACTTCGTATCTGCAGCCTTCTTTGAGGGGCGTATGATCGCGATAGCGGTAGTGAGCATATTTTTTTATTTTTGTTGACCCTCGAAAATTTGCAAATTTGCACATCTCCCCCCCCCCCCCCCCCTTGAGCGCCAGGGAGGGGGGGTCCATCTCCCCCCCCCCCCTGGATCCGCCACTGGTTTAAGATGCCTATCAACCTCCCTCTTTTTCTTTATTTTAACATGATCGCAAGTCATTACGGTAGATAACTTTAAACAGGCGGGTCGGCGACCGGGCGGCGAACGCTCAGCAGCCATTGACCTAGCGGCTTCGATTTTTGACCTAAATCGCTCGACGGCGAATGCTCGATTAGGTCGGTGCCCGGACGGCGATCACCCGGGCACCGAGCATACTTTGTGTGGCGAGTGAAAGTGAGCAGGCGCCGCCCGAATTTTAACTCCGCGCTAAAACTTCAGCAGCGACCGAGCGATGCCCTAAAACAAGCGGTGCCCGGGCTGCGTTATTTTTTTCGGCGGCACAGATTGGGGTTAGGTGCATGTTGAGCCTATGGGAAAGTTTAGGGTTAGGGTTAGGGTTAGGGTTAAATCAAGACCCCTTTTACAAAAAAAGCCCCAATCTGCGCCGCTCTCATTTTTGTGTGGTATGTGTTCACGCTTGGATGAACACGAGGTATTGTTTGCGAGAGTGCAAAAGTCGATTGCGCCAAAGTAAATTGCTTGTGTGATGTTTGAATAAAACAATTTGGATTTGGGTATTAATTCGGTCTTTGCAGATCCAAATAACATCCCTAACAAAATTTATCATGCCACACATATCAAATATCGAATATCAAATATCAACGTACATTTGTGCGTGTGCGTGTGTGTGTGTGTGTGTGTGTGTGCGTGTGTGTGTGTGTGTGAATTTGCTTCTGAAAAAGCATATCCAATGCATTTCATTTGATACATTCAATAATTCTCTCACTCCGCTAATCCCAACATAATACATGCTGTGGGCATCACTTTGGCGCAAGTCGATTTTTGCACTCTCGCAAACAATGCCTCATGTTCATCCAAGCGTGAACACATACCACACAAAAATGATGCCAAATGATTTGGGATAAAACACTCTTTCATAAGATGTATAATACTTTACTGTTCATAGATGATTTTTTAAATAATTAGCAATTTTCTAGGTGTAAACTTTTTTTTGACTCACACGGTAGTTATCGTTTTACAGGTCAATAAATTAGTCTACTTTCTGAAACGTAATACCGCGAGCCCGTGATCTTTATTATAACACGTACGACAATGACTTGTTTTCACACATAAAATATTTGGTTGATTGTATTGAAAATGGTTATTAATTTAGAGTATCTGGCCATCTCAGATACATAAATTTTTAATATGATCGCCGAGGAATAATGAATCCTTACGGCCCTTTGCAAGAGCCGACGTATGCTGATAAGGATTCACAAAACCAAAACTCAATGTTTAGGGCGGGTTTCGAAGGAGTTAGCGTACATGCATGATGACCAGGGGCTGATCCAGCCAGCGGCGAGGGGGGGGGGGGGGCAATTCGTGCTAAATATTTAGTATGGTGTGGGTTCCAAGGGGCGGAGCCGCCGGAAACTCAGGGGATACAGCAGGCCAGGGGCAGCGGAGCGTCATTCAAAGTGGGGGGGGGGGAGCACCAATAAAAAAGGGAAACCCGCTCAAAGCGAAAATATACAGTTTTTTTTAGACATTGGTATTACCCCTACATTGTCATTACGTTATCAGGGATGATTTCAATGTTTGTTTCCCTCTTATATTGTCCAAGATACTGTTTAAGCATCATAAATGTACTTTGCAGTTGGGTGTGATGTTATGAATATTTAAATTTTGAGATCTGTGAGGTCGCAGTTCAAAAAACTACAAAATTATAAAGAGGACAAAACAAACCTGATAGGGTTTTAAGCAAAATCTAATGAAAGACTGAAAAGATTTTTAATAAGATTTTTTTTTTATATCACATTTAAATACGAGCGTAACGACCGAGCCAGATTAGGATGAAATTAGAGACAAAGTTGCTCCTAATCGCTTTGAATTAGGAGCACTTTTTAATGGGGAAAAGAAAAGGGGTACATAAAAGGACACTTGGAGTGATTAAGGCATTTAATTACGGTCAGATGAGCATATTCTGATATCTTATTTGTGACACTGGCAGATCTCTTTATTTGTGTTTAATGACGTAAATCATGGTCTGAAGCAATATTTCATTCAAATGGACACTTAACGTTTACCCTGTGTTCGTATGAATACATTTTATAGGTAAACAAATAATTTTCTTTTTAAAATATAATAAAAACGAGTAGCGTATTATCTCTTCCTCTCACACATTTCTACAGCTTGTGGCAGATTTGTTTAATAGAGCAATATATATAGGCAAGGGTCGCACTAAGTTGCATTTTTGCGTACCGGACTAACCAAAAAACCAAATCTCACGCACAAATTTTGCAAAAGCGGTGAGTAATTATTGCATCTCAGAGGACGCAACAAATATTCCCAGGTTGGTTTCCGGAAGCTGTAGAAGAATCGTTTTTCGCATCGTATACTGATTATAATTTCAATGATTTATACATCTATCCAATCTGTCCATATATAGTGAACAGAAACGACCCACCCTTAGGTGCCGGAAGTGTGGAGGCAGGGGGTTGGTCGCCCCCAGTCGAAAAAGTGGGGGGCAAAACGCCCCCCCCCCCCTAGCAAAAAAAAAAATAGCAGTAAAGGAGTAAAAATGGTTTGTATTTGATAACCAAAAATAAAATAAAAAATAATAAAACCTGAATTGAATCCATAAAAATTGTATTCCATTCAAAGAAAATGAGAGTAAACAGGAATTAAATTTCCTAAATATTCCGCATGCTCCTTCATTTATTAATAGAGGATTTTACGCGCATACCTAATTCAGCACAATTTCGTATAGCAGAGTTAGGTACTTTTGGTTTAAAGAGAGCGCCCTCTTTATAGCAAACAATGCCTAAGCGGTACCCGTTGGTCCCCACGATCCCCTTTTTCTTATATTAATTGGGAGCTGATTTGATGAGCTAACCACCTGTCAGTAACCATGCAGAGAGGTTAATCCCTCCTGGCCAAAATATAGTGCAGATAGGCTTCAAAGGGATTGGGTATCTTTGTCTCAGATTCTGAAACAAAATCCTGGATTTAACTCATGCTGCAATAATAATTATAAACCTATAGGTCAGTCAGGAACCCCGTGACTTTTACGGGCCGATCGTCTGTCTGATTATCAAGATATTTATGATTGGAAATCGAAATTTCAAAATACGTTTTCCTAACGGTTTTTATAACACTACGGTCTATTGGGAAAATGAGTATGGTAAAATCAGTCACTCAAAGATTTGTATTTGTTTGAGTCACTTCATGACCAATTTGAAGCGCAATTTTTGTAGGGTTTCAACATTGATAACACGTAGGACCATGCATCTCAGATTTAACATTGTTAAACGATGCTGTACCATCTCCAATAATTATATTGGAATAAAGTTATATTCTATGTCCTTGCCCTCCCCTCCATACAAAATTAATAGACGCCTTTAAAAGAAATTGGTCATGGCAAGTGGCTCTGAATACAGCGTTTTGGTTCAATGGGGTATTCCAGGGTGGAGAAGTAATTAATTAATGCCGATTTGCTTCTGTGCTCATTACTTAAATTGCTATTGATGGTCATATGATTGGTACTTACCCTTTTTTTAATGGAATTATCAAAGTAGGTCTTTTGAAAGAAAAGCAATTTCCGTCTCCCACCTATCCAATCATCCTAATCACCTAGACACCAAACAATATTATTCAGCTAATCAGAGCCATCGCAAAGTGGTTGCCTTGGGGATCGCGCGATAATATGCACTACCGTAACCTCATTTGTTTGACTCCCCCCCCCCCCCCCCCCCCCCATAAAAATAAATTAAAAAAACGAAATATATGTACGTATACACTACGTACTCCACAAAAGAGATTCAGTATTCATACAAGAAGCTTGGTTATTTTGCCAATTAATTCGCGGGCAACTCCATGCATGCAAGGAATGGGGTGTTGTGAAAGAATGGCGACTGTATGGGTAAGAGCAATTTCTAGCCGAGTTAAATTGATTTCGAACGCATATAATTAAGATCTCTTGTAAGAGTAGTAGAGGTGTCGTGGTCTAGTGGATATGTCACCGGACTTTTGATCACATGGTGTACGGTTCGAGTCACATCTCGGCACTAATGTCCTTTTGGCAAGACATTAATCTTCATTTAAGTTAAGGTTAATATGGTTGGATTAGTACCGAGAAGTGACTCGTACCGTAAACCATATGATCCGAACCGTAAAACATGTGTTCCTTCTGAAGAACGGAATCCCAAGTCCGTTGTCTTTCTAAATATTTACTCACTTTTTAAGAACTTTTCTTTCGAAACTCTTTGATAGGATTTTTATAACCATGTTAATCCATTTGGAATGGATAAAGTATAGCCTTCTAACGATATTAATGATAACAATAGTGATAATATTACATTGATTTTCAACCGCCTAATTTTATTTTGCAGTTGATTATCCTCGTTGCCTCTTCCATCATTCAACTTTCAGGTAAATTGTCAATACATTAACGTGTTTTATTTTCTCATATGGCTAATGTCATTTCATGTTAAATAACTTAATAAAGCCATATCTTTCATACATCTAAACTGCAAAAAGTACTTTGGTAAATTTGGTTAATCAGCATTTCCCTCGTAGCCAAGTTGTGCCTACTCAGCAGCAATTGTCCTACAGATAGTTAACATTTTAATTTGCTTACCTCTCTCTCTCTCTCTCTCTCTCTCTCTATCTTATCTTCTCTCTATCTTTAATTTTGTTTGAAGGAGAGTATATTTGAATTTTTATTATTCTTGTCTTTGGAGAAAAAAAAGACTGATGTTGATATTAATAACAATAATAATGATAATAATAGTAATAATAATTTTTGAATAATAATGATATTAATAATGATAATAAAATCGATAATAATGATGATAGAAATAATGACTATTATGATAATAATGATATTAATAATTAGTATAACAAAGAAAAATAATCATTATAATAGCTTGAAATTTATCTCAAAGTGACCAAGAACGCATCGGTTTTCGAGTGGTCAGTTACCAACCCGTCATGTGGTTCTATCCTCGGCCCTATGAAGGAGGTCATTGAACTTGTACCTCAAATCTTTGACCTTAGCCCTGTTTCAACTCTTTGGGGTGCATCGAAAACATCCTACGTTTGCACTCTACCAGGTATTTAAAATCAGTGCATAAATAAAATAGACCGGTTTACTAACATATTCAAATTAATCGATGTTTCTTCCCTTGGGGACCTAGGGAAGAGGTTATCAATATTTAAGGACTACAATACTTGGAATCCAGTCTGCAAACAAGTCTTGTTAAGCTATGGTCACATCCCCCTAAAGTAGCATGGTCGGCAGCCGGGCAGCGAGTTTTTAGCCAATTTAGCCCGGGCACCGAGCGGCGGTCGACCGGGCACCGCTTGTCTTTAGGGCATCGCTCGGTCGCCGCTGAAGTTTTAGCGCGGACTTAAAATTTGGTGTGCTCACTTTTCACTCGCCGCCCAAAATACGCTCGGGACCCGGGCGGTCGCCGCCAAGGCACTGAACTAATCGAGCGTTCGCCGTCGAGCGATTTAGGTAAAACATTTAAGCCGCTAGGTCAAAGGCTGGGCTAACCCTAACCCAAACGCTGCCCGGGCGTCGCTGGGAGATCAGTCGGTCACTGGGCGGTGAGTTCAAAATCGGTCGGCAGCCTTTGACCTAGCAGTTTCGATTTTTGACCTACATCGCTCGACGGCGAACGCCCGGGCACCGAACGTATTTTGGTGCCCCGCCGATCACCGGCCGGCCGGCGGCCAATTCCTTTAAAATCAGCCGGTGGCCGGTGGGGGACCGCCCGGGAATCGGAGGGTCATCAGTCGGTCACTGCCGCCACGCCGCACAGTGGGCCAGGGAGGGACCAAAGTGCGCCAAAACTATTTTTGGGTGATTTATTTTTTTCAATTTTTTTTCTTGCCCAGTTGAAAGGTAATACATATACCCTTTTCACATCTATTTTTCTTAACCCCGGACTATCCTTAACCCCATACTATCCTTAACCCCATACTATTTTTTTTGCTGTTCACATCTATTTTCTTAACCCCGGACTATGTGCTTAGCCGGGGTTAAGAAATTTCACGCGATTCACACTACGTTCGCCTTAGCCCCGGACTATTCGATAGCTCATGAATATTAATGCTTTTGCTACCGCGCATGCGCCTTTCGACCTCCCCCTCTGCCCACAGACTCAGGAAAAACCTGATTTCAACATCTTCCCAATTGGTCCTTCTGATGGGTAAAGCCGTCATTCCGGTGTAAATACAATTAAAATCAGGAGACAATCAATGCAACAATTGAACTATAATCAATATCGGTCAACGAACTCTTTGCTTGTGGTAAAAAGACCAACAATATACAGTACGGTACGTAATAATTTTAGCTCGCTCGTGTTGTGTTATCCAGCCTTGCGCAAAGCGTTTTCCCTTTATTATTTTACCGATACAAATCAATTACCCATTTTTCATCCAATTCACTTGATAAATTTACCTACGTAAATATGACTGATAATGATAAATGCAATAAAAAATTATGAGCTACATGTTCTTTCACTATTTTTTTAAATCAATTTTATAATAAAGATTTTTTCATAATGACCTCTGCCTCGTAAAAGACTAAACGTCAATACAGAGAGCATGCATGCGTAACGTGAACTGCATGCATAGCGCGCGATAAATGCAAATTCATGACCACACGACCACGCTGTCTGTGATTGGCTGTTGCTTAGCCCCGCTTGCGAATTTTTTTTCCGTACTCGAGAGGGCAAATACCCCATGTGCGCATGCGCGTGGACTTGTGATTTCTCTGCTACTTCCCATACGAAATGTACATGTATTCGCATCTACTGTGCACGATTCGCGTTCTACGAGTAAACGATGGCATAGTAGTCTTCAAACACAGACTCTGATTTGCCAGTTTGACAAAACAATTACGCATATATCGTGCGTAGCAATAGTACTAGTATTCAAGTCTGAGTAGTTGTATGATTCAGACATTTTAGTGCTTACAGAAATGCATCCCAAATTGAATAGCATGGTATAGTAGTCTGCAAGCACAGACGCTAATCGGACAGTTTGACAACATAGTGTCTTGAGTAGTGCTTTATATTCAAATATGTGTAGTTTTATGATTCAGACCCTACTGGTGCGTGTATTGGAAAGGCATCTCAACTTGCAGAGTGGCATAGTAGTCTGCAAGCACAGACGCTAATCTGACAGTTTGACAACTATACCATACCATTCTATACAAGTTGGCGACTTGAATAAAGTACTTCTCAGCACACTACTAGTATGTTGTCAAACTGTCAGATTAGCGTCTGTGCTTGCAGACTACTATACCATTCTATACAAGTTGCAATGTATTTCCATATGCACTACTGGGTCTGAATCATACAACTACACAGACTTGAATAAGCACATCGCGACACATACGCATATTGATTTGTCAAACTGGCAAATCAGAGTCTGTGTTTGAAGACTACTATGCCATCGTTTACTCGTAGAACGCGAATCGTGCACAGTACATGCGAATACATGTACATTTCGTATGGGAAGTAGCAGAGAAATCATAAGTCCACGCGCATGCGCACATGGGATTTTTGCTCTCTCGAGTACGGAAAAAAAATTCGCGCCCCGCTTCTCCTTAGCCCGGTTCGGATTCACACTACGCAGCTTAGCACCACAATTGCCCGGCTAACCCCGCAATTGCCCGGCTAACCCTGCTATTTTGCAGGGCCAGATAGTCCCGTACTATTTGTGGGGTTAGCCCACTTTGGCAAAACGTAATGTGAACAGAAAGCCGGCTAAAATTACCCCGGGTAATTGGTGGGGCTAAGGAAGGAATTGGTGGGGCTAAGAGCCCCCTTAGCCCCACCTATTTCCCGGGGTTAAGCAATATTTGGTAGATGTGAAAAGGGTAATAGAGGAATACCTCAGTGAAATATTTAATGCCGGTATGCACAATAAGGGTATACATTTACTACTTCAAACAGCAAAATCCTACATATTCACAGTTTTAGTGCAAAAGTGACTTATTTTATAAATCTTTCAATCCAACATGAAGTTTTTAAGTTATTGATATGAAATTGCTCTCACATATTCCTGATAGTTCATTTCGTTGAATGAATGGGTTAAAATTAATAGAAACACAATCTTCATGATATATTATAGGGTAATTCACTGAAAATGGACTAATTATCCATGTTTTTTATAAATCCAGAATAAATGTTTAGATCTCCGCAGTGTACCGCTTAAATTTTAATACCACCATTTCCTCTGATGTCTAAGCTTCGGGTTGATACCAAATTTGGCTGCCCGATCTTGCCCGTTGTTATGTTAGAGCCGATTTCCCTTGCCACATTGCCCCGAAAATGTAGGTTTTTGGGGTCCGCGGATGAATCATGAAGGATTCGTGGTCATAAATCACGGCGCGAGGGGGCGCGTGACACTTGTTCTGACACCGCGGACCAAAATAAACCCATTTTTCGGGGCAATGTTGCAAGGAAAACAGCTCTAACATAATAACGGGCAGAATCGGGCAGCCAAATCTGGTATCAACTTAAAGCTTAGACATCAGAGAAAATGTTGGTAATACAATTTAAGCGAAAATCTCTGGATATCCAAACATTTCCTCTGGATTTATAAAAAAGAAATCCCCAAACATGAGTTTTGGCGCACTTTGGTTCCTCCCTGGCCCACTGTGCGCCGCCCGCAGAAGCTCCCCGATTTTTCCCAGTTTTGACCTAAATTCGACCGGCGATCGATGGGAAATCGACAGGGAACCGCCCAGGCATCGCTGGGGCTCGAAAGCGTGCTCGACTTCTCCAATAATTGTTAAGGGATGCCTATAAATTCCAGCTGCGACCGAGCAGGCTACACATCGGTCGGTCGCTGCTCTGAGTTGTGACCATAGCTTAAGTTAATATGTCGGGCAAGCTTTCGGGTTGTCAAGAAGAACATTTCTTTTTAAAAGATTGAATAGTAAGTAAATCGGTCTATTGCAGTGCAGCACTTTCCAATATTGTAAAGATACACAGTTGGGATCAGTTTACAATGGAAAATGTAGCATCATCATGGCATGATGGGAAGGGGGTCGCCCCAACTTGATTGCCCTCTCTGCTTGCCCTTTTCAGAACGTTTGTAAATGACAGATCCATGCAGGTTATTGTAAAAGGAGGGTTGCATAATTTCGAGAAAAAAACTCTGACTAACAGACATAATTATCAGGGAATAAAAAAGATTTATCACTCTTCTGATCTAATATTATTTTGAAAGAACGGCGCAAAAACCCATTTCATAGACATAGACGTAAGGTATGCATGATTTGGGTTAAAAACGGAACACTGCCCAGGTGTGCCCCTCCCTCAATTTTATCCGTTCGTGTCTTGATAATGTTCCGACATTGCCGTGTATTATTACAAACACTTTTCGGTATACAAGACTTGGAATGAACGTTATGAGTATATCATAAATAATCGTCTAATTCGCAGCACCGACAGAGAAAAAGAGTTGTGGAGATTACGAGGGGACGAACCTGAGCTCCGTACGCCCTATCAACCCAGGAGAAGGAGGTGAACAGTTCTACGTCTACTGTGAAGATGAGGGCCATGTAGTCATTCAGGTAGGGGCATTTTATTGATTTATTGATGCGCCTTGAGCATCTCAAGAGATGGATGTGATGCGCTTTATAAATATTGTTATTATTATCTATTTATGTATTTATTTAGTCATTCGTTTATTTATTATACTGCTTTAATTATTGGTCCTGGTATACTTTTACAAACATGTAAACTTGAATGAATGGCGGGCTACAGCCCAGTTGACATAAGGCCCGCGAGACCGATTATGTTATCATCATTTTTATTTTAGGTTTACCCGCCCAATTTCATCAGAGTTACATTCGAATTCATGAATAGGCGTTCAAGCTCGAACGATTTTCGTCAACTCTCTGCTCTCGTGGTTCATTTTCATTCTTTGGGCATTCAATTTAGAGAGAAATCCATTAAATTTATTGACGCGAAGTTGTCTTTCAATTCGCGCCAGCTGGGTACACGTTCAATCACTATGAACATGACGGAAAGAGGATAAAATATACAGTTCCTCATTCTACCCTCAACAATTACTGTGGTAGACAAAGGAACATCCCTTCACTGCTATTATGTAAAAATGTGTAGAACAGGTGTCACATGCATATTCACCTGTTCTACACATTTTTACATATAGCAGTGAAGGGATGTTCTTTTGTCTACCACAGCAATTGTTGAGGGTAGAATGAGGAACTGTATATTTTGTCCTCTGTCTTTGTCCGTCATGTTCATAGTGAATGTCGTCTAATTCCAATTTTATTTATAAGCAGACACCTTCACACTTTGAACATTCGAATTAAATTAATATAAACACATTCTGTAGTTCCATGTAATTCTTTCCGCCGCCGCCATAGTCATATAAATGAATGTATGCGTATGACGAAAATCATCCAACGACGATGGAAAACGCCATAAAAACCAACAACAACAAAGTGGAGATATACGAGCTCTTCCTTCGATGACGGTTTGCCAGAGGAATGGAATATTTCAATATAAGGCAAGGTCCCATTTCAAGGGACATAATGTTTGCATAATTTATTCAAACAAATGCAGATTGAAAAGAACATAAACATTAAAATAAAAAATAGATTGCCCAAATGCTATAATTCACCAAAGCGGTGCAGGTGCAAATTTGAATGCATTTACGTGCATTTACGTTATTTACGTTATTTTGAATACGCCTTTTACACGTTTATGTTATAAAATCTTGAAATCGCATGCTAATACAATTAAATTGAATGAACTGGTTATTTTTTTCAATGTTGATCTCGGTGATCATTCAAATTCGCTCGAAATTGAATGATCGCATTTTAATAAAGTGGATGCAACGTTGACGAAATTGGGTGGGAAAACCTATTTTATTGATATAATTATTATCATTTTTAATATTACAATTATTATTATTATTGTTCTATAGCGCAGGACAGATCTCTCAGTTGACTTTAATCGAACTTGGGATGACTACTTTCATGGATTTGGAGACCTACACGGGGATCATTGGCTGGGACTGAAGAAGATAGTGCGCATCATGCCGGGGAAGCTATCAATTTGGCTGATGAAGGTTCAGTTTGAAGACGGCGTAGTTCTAAACAGTCCAAATCCTACTCAAATAAAGGCAGAGTAAGTTTTTCTCTTCTTCAAGTAATTTTTAAAGGGCTATGTCATTATACAGTGTATGGTTCTAGGACAATTACCCCCTGGGCGATCACCCCATGAAAATTACCCCCCGGAAAACTACCCCCCAAAGACAATTATCCCCCGGAGAATTACCCCCCCCCCCCCCCGGGGGGGGGGTGGGGGGACCTCACCCCCAGGACAATTACCCCCACCCCCGAAGATGATTATCCTCCGAAAAAAAATCTGCTTTTATTAAAACCATTTTATAATCAGACTGGACTTCCTCTCTAACGAACAGAGGGTGATTTTCTGGGGGGGGGGGTAATATTCCTCGGGGTTGGTTGTATTTGGTTGTTCTGGGGCGGGGGTAATTGCCCCATGGGGTTTAAAGGGTAGGTAGTGATTGTCCTCGGGGGTAGTTTCTGGGGGTAATTGTCCTAGGAATTAGTTTTCCGGGGGGTAGTTTTTCCGGGGGTAATTTTCTGGGGGGTCATCGTTGCCGAGGGGGTCATTGTCCTGATTCGCAGATGAGGCTACCTGGAGTAAATAAACTTGTATGGTAATATTGTTATTATTGACTATTACTACTCATTTATTTATTCATCATTATTTACTATTATTAATTCATCTTAACCAATTATTGTTCTCCCATTCACTTGCAGTTTTAAGGTGGATGGTGATCAATGTTGTCCACATTTAAACGGTTCTTGGGCTTATAATTTACGTGCACGCAGAGGTGCGCAATTTTCCACACCCGGCGAGTCGATGACGAACGACAGTTCAAAAGTGGCCCATGGAAAGCACTGCGCAAATACCTGTGGTGGAGGTTGGTGGTATCCTCCCTACAGTTGCAATGGTAATATCAATGGGATACTAACCAGTCACTTGGAGAAAGACTGTACTTGGGATAAGACTGTTGTGAAAACTTGGATGAAAATTATAACAGATGACGATGAGAGCTAGTGGTGAAGTGTGACGTCATCAATCATCTAATTTTAGAATTTCTCAATTTTCTCTTCATTTTCCGAGAGAACATCAAAAGTAATGTCCAAACGTCGAAAACCAATTGAATATGTTAAGTATTGGCTGAGATATGACCATCTTAATAAACCTTTGACCTTTAAATACATGTTGCAATCTTGCATTATCGACTCCCAATGAGGTAAAATGACAAGAGGAATTTCGTTTAGTGTATGTTTTCTTAGCACTGAATGTAGGATGATATAATTCTTTTCAAACTTAAAGAATGATTTCTGTATTATCAGCTATAGATACATTTGTATGTTAATTAAGAGTGTACATTCAATTGCTATACTAGATTACATGCATTAATTTTTCATATTATCCAGTAATTTACTATCCTGTAATACATTTTGTTGTTGTAAATATGTATATAACAATTGAACTCTCAAAGTATATGTTGCCTTTTTTCAAGGTCTAATACTTACCGAAATATGCTAATAGTTACTTTTCATCGGATTTAAAAACAAACCCTTCTTTTAGTACGAGGATACCAAATACTTTGTATATATATTATGTTTATACATGTTCTTACTTATTGTATATTGCTGTTATGAATTAATCTTCAAGATTTTGTTATTAATATTATTATCATATACATATTTGTTAAACTATAATGTACCTCATTAAGTTTAACAGGGCCTCATGGAAGACCACTATTATTGGTGATATGAGTCACCCTGTCTAAATATCAGAAACCATGCATGCCACGTCTTTTAGTGACTTCTTCGCAGAACGTTTTTGAGGGATTTAACGAATGCCTAATTATGTCCACATTCCTGAATCTGTCAATGTGGTGCAATCCTGCAACTGTCGGTATGTATAGATATAGCTATAGGCATGGGTGTCGATCACGAGGGGGGGGGGGGTGGCCTGTACAATCACCCCCCCCCCCCCCCAATAATTCACCATAACAAATATTAAAAAACGAAGAGAAAAATTAATGATGAGAGCCCGATGAGAGTAGTTGACCATCAATATACACATTTTGCTATCTCATTTTCATAATACATACATATATAAATAGAAACCGAAGTAAATGAGACAACCGTATATGAGACAAGAATAAATTGAATTCTCGCTCATACGGCTTCATCAGGAATTGATGAATTTATTCAATTTATTCAATCATCAGCATCATAGATATGCAGTGCGCCAAATGCAAAGCCGCATCGTTAAAAAGCAACGAGCTAAATGTTAAAGGTGAATTTCATTCATATTGAATTAGGTATCGTTAGAAAGGTTATTTTCAGTTCTTCATTTTTGTTTTTAAGTTCATTGCCAATAAACATAAGGGGAAGGAGATATAATGGAATGAAGTTACGAGAATCAAGTTTTTCTGAGAGAATTTCGTCTACGATACCACTAGGAGATTTGAGCATGTGACGTCATTCCGTGGACTATTCACAACACGGTCACCGCGCGCATTCTATTCGCAATCAGATAGCACTGCAGTGTACATATCAGAGTGAAAGTATAGACGTTATATCGGGATATTAATCATCAGTAAAAATGACAGAAAACAGCTCAGATGAACTCGAAATGATCTTTGAGTATGATTAAGAAGAAGTTAGTAGCAGTGATGATGATATATAAGTGAAGATGATGGTGAATTGGGCGAATTAAAGACGACGAAAATGTAACGCTGATCGAATCGTGATGCGGGAGTTCAAGCTGCCAGCTAGGCCTAATCCAGGAAGCTCCGACGCCGAGCTTCGGCGGGTGCATAGAGAAACATTCAAACATGCAGCGGGTGGGGCGACATTATCTCAAAATATGCGAAGGGAGTAATTACAATTTTGACTTTACTAGGTTGCTCGACTTCTCTGAGCATCTGGCTGGCCAGTTGAAATTATAATTTGAAGAATTAGTCTTCGATGGGGAAAAGGGGGAGATTCTTCCCTGTTGTATATCGTCGATTCAACATGGATGGCGAAGAGATAGTACCGCACTACCGCGCCGTCTCTTTGCTGAGTTTTTTTGTCTATCAGCACTGAGACATTTCATCTAGTAATTACAAGCCGAGTAATAATACTTAATTTGTTCGAATGACAGACGTTTCAGCTAATTTATAACCCGAGAAAAACAACTTTATCTCCAAAAAATGTCACGCTGCAATTGCAGCTCAGCTCAGCTCAGCCGTTCGTAGTGCAGTGGGTGACACTGCACTACGAACGGCTGAGCTGAGCTATCGCGAGTTCTCCGCGTGCCGCGAAATTCAAGTTACGCTAATTATCAAAACAAAACATAGGCGAAGCCGGTGTGTCAGGATCTGCAAGACGATCAATTTTACAGTACCAAACGTCAATGTTTCAAGGAAACCAAACATCGGGAAGTAACCGATGCTTATATAATTGAAAGAATGTTTATTTCTTGATTGTAAATTCGATAAAACACTTCATTAAATATCACAAAAATTGCAAAATCTACTAACAAAATTACCCATGTTTGTGTACGTTTTTACATTGAAATAATACGTTGTACTTCCGGGTTTAGGAACAGTCCACGGAAATACGTCACATATACTACGTCACGAAGGAGAATATCAACGCTTCCGGGTTCCTCTGCTTACACTTTTGATCTTTCCAAGTCTAATAATAATTTAACAACACATGCAAATTTCTGTCAATCAATATATTTGTATTCCTTATGTCATAAGCATTGCAACAATAGCAAACATGCATATTTTCACCACTTTCTTCCAAATTCACCTTTAAGCGCGAAGCGCAAAAGTGCAAAAAAGAAGAGAGTGGGAGAGAGAGATAATGAGAGAAAGAGAGGATAATAACCCATATGGAAAACCATCTGGGGCCCTAAGGCATCTGCACCCAAGAAGGTAAAGGAAAGCATCTGAGCAAGAATATCACATGACTTTTGGCCAGTTCAAGTTGAAGTGATTTTTAAAGATATGTGGGGTTGATAATGCGTTTTTTTTTTCTTCTTCATAATGCAAGTAAAGTAACAAAATATTGTATCATTGAAATGAAAGACGGTTTTGTCCAAATGGCAGCATGTAGGAGACGAAACTTTCAGTTTGTTCCCTGATTCATACTCAGTATCTATTTTGTTTTATTGATTTCATCCAATTCTTAGTTTATTTATATCTCTACATATAAAACATTTGAAGAGCTATTTTCCGAAAGGAGCAAAATCTTTTGATAGCAAATGGAGATAATGATATACATTTTCCTTTAGTTACCTTGAACAAAATTATTAACCTAAATTACGAGAGAAATTATGAACACATGCATCTTTTAATAACAATTTCCCATAGACACCTGAACAAAATCGGGTAAACAAAGAGTTCTTTCTTAAAGGGATAGTTGAGTTCTGTTTTCAGACCGCAAATGCCTTCAACGTGCATGGTTAGTGCTCTTATTCTTATCTATGACATTTCCAGTGCCCTTTTAGAACCTAAAATTGCTATGAAGGTAAGTTTAGACCCCAAAATGTGTGAAATTTAGCCAATACGATCATACCAATTCAGCTCCACTTTTAAAAAAAAATACGGTGACCGTTAATTAATTATGTAATTAAAAATAGCAATACATGGGCCGGCTGGTTGTGCGTAATAACCTACACGAAAATGCCAACATCGGCATTGGCTGAAATACGACGTAAAAGGCGCTATTTCGTTTTTTTCAACGGCTTTTTCAAATTCTCTAATATTTGTGGTGGTACACAAATATTAGAAATCGTTATATTTATGGATATTTCAGCCGACTCTGAACCGATTTTGATCAAACAAAGATGATTTTGTCATTTAAATTGTATGTTCTTTCAAATTTGACACTCAATTTTTCATTATCTCACCAAAACAAATTATTTTGTGTAGCGCCCTCTGCAACAGAACTCAACTATATCCCTTTAAGTTACACACATGGATCTAGTGTCTATTGAAAATAAGCTCTTTGTACGTACATAAACAAGCAATATAACAGAATACTCCAGTTCGATATTTTGGAGAAAGATTATTATGTCACAACCTTTTTTTTTTGGTTTTATTGAAAAGCTGATGTATTCAAACGTAACAGGCATAAGATAGTTAAGGTGTTTTTGAAGGTCAGAATGTTATTAAGTTTGAAGTTTTGTTTATAACACCCTTCCAAAAATAATGCACCTTCTAAGACTGGTTGTAGTTTTGGGGAAAAAAACATTGCTCTGGTCAGGGCCTTGGGGGAATATTATGCTTATATTTTAGAGCGTATCTGGTATTATAAGTATATCTGGGTGCAGAAGGAGATAATGGAAGTTTGTTGTTTGGTAGTTGGAACGTAAGTTTTATATTATGTTTTTAAGAAACAGACAGTTTGTATGAGATCAGGACTGAATTTTGTTTGTCATTTTGAGAACCAAATTTTGCATCAGTGATATTCTGTTTCATTGAATTGAGTTTCCCGCAGAGAGGATTCAGTTGGTTTAATTAAAGAAGGAAGAGAGTCAAATGAAGAACCAAAAACAATATGTTTTTCATTTACTAATGAAAACTATGTTTTTTGAGATCTCCTTAAACAGAATATTGGAATGGGTTTTTCACGATGAATGTTGTTTGGAGACATCAATATTCATAAAATGTATGTTTCTATTACCAGGAAATAAAGAATTTTCTGTCTACATGAACCTTTCCTGGTTGCTTATTAATGCATTTGCCCACTAGCAACATAATACTTTCACAAGTTGATATCCCTCAACATTGGATTTTAAAAAAATAGATATCAGTCTGGTAGGCCTACACTGCAGGAAAGAGTCAGGACTAACATTTAGCATGTTATTAATTTTATTACCACTTTTATATTCTCTGAAATGTTATCTTTATTGAGGGTGACTTGAAAAAGTGAATAACTTGGAAGGGAGGGGGTGCACCCTGCCACACGCTTCTACCTCTTCGTTGCTTTGATCCATTGCCGAAAATATTTTTGCACCTATCATCCCCCCCCCCAAACCACGGATACAAATCGATACCGTTGGCTATAGGTATTTATTGGTATGTAGTCACATTATTAATATGTTTCTTTAGTGTATATGCGTCAAAGAGAAAGGACACCATAAAACAGCTTGGCCAAACTCGACAGCTTAACAATGACTCTGTATGTTGTGATTCAATAGCGCCATCTTCGGCTTAACATCGTAGAGTTTCACTTCATCCTTTCCCTTCTGCAAATTCTTTCTGCCCCACCCTTTTTCCCTTCTTCCGCTCGCTTGTCCTCTCTCTCTCTCTCTCTCTCTCTCTCTCTCTCTCTCTCTCACAAATACACACACTCTCCACCATGTCTTCTCAAAATTTCTGTCACGTCTAGATTGCTTGTGCTTTGTATCTTTTGAATGAACTTAAAGCCACACTGTCCTACTTGTAGCTCCCTCTATATAGAAAACAATGCCTAATCGGTGACCATTGGTCCCCACGATCCTAATTGAGAGCTGAGTTCATGAGATAACCACCTGTCCAGTGACCTTGCAGGGTAGTCTAATCCCTCCTATAAACTATGACAGATAAGCTTTAAATGAATGATTTATAATCCGAGCGTGTCAGGAATTTGTCCACTAAAGATTTGATGGTCTGATGATTTTTTATCTGTGCTGTGTGCGTGTGTGTGTATGTGTATATGTATGTGTGTTTTGTTTTGTTACCAAATTCAGTGTACAATATATCCAGTTTTGTTAAGAATGATTTGTAGATTATGTATTTTATTTGAGAGACAAATCTTTTACAAAATGAGTCAAGTTCAAAATCAATGAACCTTCTCTTGAAATCCGAGCTCCATTATTCCCTCTTCAACTGAATTTCTCCGTATTCAACGTTCTGTATTTCGTCCTTTCTCTTGCAGTTTTTCGTTTATTTATCATGTTTATTTCTCCTCATTCACGTCTCTCTACGAACAGCCATCGAATTTGGCCTATTGTTCTACGTCACGCACGTTGGCGTTGCCAATTTGAATCACACATCAATGCGTCATTGAGACTGAGCGCGAGACAAAGGCAATTAAATTTTAATTATTGATAACGACATTACATCCCATTCAAACAATTGACACAAGATAGCCCCCTTTATTATCAATCGAGTGCGTGATTTCAATGTTGATCTGTCATGCAGTGGCGTGTATCAATCTATTGAGGGGGGCAATGACGTAATAGATAGGGAGAGATCTAAACTATGCGATGGATGAAATACGAGAGAACAAGGCGAGAGGCTAGTAAGGAGGTGGTGTGGGAGGGGGTCTAATCACCTCCTGTTTAAGATTCCTATCCACCTCCCTCTCCTTATTTTCTTTATTTTAACATGATCGCAGAGACTTGCAAACATCTACGTTGGGAAAAAGAAGAGAAAAGAGCCTTGTGCATCAACACTTACATTAGGGACTTTTAGATTGAGTGGACGAGAACACGACGAACGCCGACTGATCATGCGTGTCAACGTACTCAACTGCCCATGTTGTATACAATTAGAAATCTTTCAGATTGCACTCGACGATATACATGCATGCAGGAAGTAACACTATGAATATGTCGGACAAAGAAAGAGGACAAAATGTACAGTTCCTTATTCTACCCTCAACAATAGACCATTTTCGTAATGTAACCAAATTGAATGCACACGTCTTTGTGAAGTGCCTCACTACAAATTATTTCATTCACCTGATAAGAATAATAGTAATTCAATAGTCAGAATGCAAACTGCATTTATCAAGTGTTGCTAGGTAGGCCAAGCCATAAAGTTTGTCCAACCTGGCAACAACTAATGTACGCAGTTTGGATTATGTCTATTGAAATACTTCACAAAGACTTATGCATTAAATTTGGTTACATTACGAAAATGGCCTATTTCTGTGGTAGAACATCCCTTCACTGCTATTATGTAAAAATGTGTAGAACATGTGAATATGCATGTGACACCTGTTCTACACATTTTTACATAAAAGCAGGGAAGGGATGTTCCTTTGTCTACCTGAGGAACTGTATATTTTATGCGAACGCGGCATATACTAGTACCGTACTATATTTAGGAAAATCAAGGTTGACGCATTTTCGATCGCCGACTGAGACGACGTGACGCATGCGCAGTGCCTTAAAATGACGTCACACGTTGCAGTCAACGCTGTTGACGTGAAAATCTAAAAGTCCCTAATGTGCGAACATACAACGACGTAACATTATAACCGAAACACGATTTCTATGAGCTATTCAATAGGCTATACATCGCCATTACTTGGATTCTTGAAATCTTTGAGCCCATGTTTTCCCTCTTTTGTTATTCGATGGGCGGGGGTGGGCATGAGCCCCAATGGCCCCCTGCTCCTACGCCACTGCTCCGATGTCTGGGTGAACAGTGCACTTATCTCAGGACAAACGTGGTAAGGGAAATACCAGTCATTCTTTGCTTCGGGGATCAAATCCGTTTTCTGTCTCTCCATGGCATGTGGTATTGTTTTAGGACAACATCTATAATAATAATACGCTAAGGCTCCGCGGGGGGCGCGACGTCTCGGCGAGCCTTTGTATTCTATTGTTTTTTAATGAGATCGCCGACCCAAGTTGGTGCGGCTATCTCCTCCCGAACCCTGCCCTCGGGGCACCCGTGCCCGGTGCCATCGTCCGCGGGAGAGTCTACTCTGTGGAATTGGCTATACTCCGCCCGAGGTCCTCCTCCGTGTCGACGTCCAGGGCGAAAACAGACGCGACATGCATAATGCACGATATGCGTGACGACAGAGATACCTCATGGATATTCAACATTGCATCCGTAGACACACGACCGATGACCATCCACTCACATTAAGTTGCGTAATAAATGCACGCTGAATGGGTATGACTTACCCCGTGTTAGGTATCTTTCTATAGGATGTGCTTTGTACTAGCTGCACTGCACAAGCGGTACCTGCACAAGCGAGATACACTGGGCTAATTCCGTCGACGTCCAAACTTAGAGACCTATTTCCATCATGATTGGCGCGATTTTTATACAGTTTTCGTGAATGGAGGTATGAAATCAAAGCTTATTTTGTGATTATTACGGCCATGTATACTCAATTTTGATTATCATTTTCTAAAGGAAAGTTTTCACAAGAAAACCAATGGACTGACAGTTCCGTCGCAAGCTGCTTTCATTCAACACACAGTACGTGCAGCTGCGCTACTCGGGAAGCTCCAACACAGGCACCGCGCACTGCGGCGCCGGTGTTCGAGCTTGCTGGAGTTACGCTGAAGTGTGTGTGCTGAAGCTGAGCTCGAGTCGAAGAGATTTGACACTTTGCATCATTATTGCCGCGATTTCAATATAGTTTCGTGAATAGATTTACGAAACCTGAGCTTAGAATTAGTAAAAGTATTACTAATGTCTACGTTTTTAAACGACTGTCTGATTTTCTTATGAAAATTTTACTTTGAAAAATGATTATCAAAATAAATGGTCAGAAATAATCACAATCTAACACAGTTAGGGTCTATTATTATGTTACAGTTCTTGCATCAAATCAATGCATGAAAACTTAGTTATTGAACTAGAAAAATGTTTTTTTTTTTTTTTAAATAGGCAATTATGAATTAGGATGTAGGAAGCCTCAAACCTTAGCCTACTAAACAAATCTCAACAAAGTGTAGGCCTATCCTTTTATGAATTAATGAAAAAGTAGCCCCAGAAAAAAGAGCCCCGAAAGTTGAAAAAGTAGCCCCCGAAAATTTTCCGAAAATTTGAAATGGAGCCCCAGAAATGAAAAAATTAATTTTTTGCCTGCGCCTCCCTCTAGAATCCCGCGGATTTCCGCGGGTCCTGAGTTGAGTGTATATATAATATAGGCGTGGGGTCCATGGGTTTCAAGGGGTCATAAACCCCAAAAGCTCAGGGGGTTACGTTCTTCAAAGTGGTGGGGGGGGGAGAGATCAGATCGCAGCGAGTTGAGTGTATATGTAATATAGGCGTGGGGTCCACGGGTTTCAAGGGGCCATAAACCCCCGAAAGCTTGGGGGTTTTAGGCGTTTAATTAGGGTCAGATGAGCATTTTTTTAATACTTTATTTGTGACACCTGCGGGTCACTAATTGGCGTGGGTCAATACGTAGAGTTGCGTAGTGTTGCGTACCACCTACGCTGGCCTACGTTACTATATGCTGAGGGACGGAAAGGGGTACGCAAGATGAACAAAAAAAATCGACATGTTTAATTTTTTTCGCGTACTTTAGGCATAGAAACTTGACACAGAAAGTACGTCTTTTTACGCAACACTACGCTACCCTACGCCAGATCGACAAAGCAGTAAAAGCTTTCAACACAGTAAGCAACCATAAGCAAACCCGTACGCCAGCCTACGCATAACCTACGCAGGGACTTTTTTCCCATTAATACGCAGCCTAATTTCTGCGTAGTCGGTACGCCACTCTACAGAACTCTACGCAGTTCCAGTGGCTTAAAGAATAATTACCGGTACAGTTGGATTTTTTTTTTTAAATTTAATATAAGGCCAAATTAAAAAAAAAACATGCTTATAGCATCCTGTTTTTTTTTTAAAAATGGGAGGAGGCCCTTTTTTTTTTTTTTTCTTTCAAAATGGCCGCTCCGTACATTTTCCCTGACATTCAGGCTATTTTTCAAGATGGCGGCCGAGATTTTTTTATTTTTTTTTTTTAAATCAGAAATACATTTTAGCAGTGCTTTTCATGTTTGTTTTTCTTTCAAAAAAAAAAAAAAATCAAAAAAAAAAAATTCAAAAAATTTCAAAAAAAAAAAAAAAGGAGGCGGCCCCCAAAAAGGAAGCGGGCGGGGACGCTAAACATGTATATTTTTTAATGGCCTGAATGGCAAATAAAGTTCTTGGTGGTTTTAATTTAGACAGTCTCTATATATCTATTTACACCCCCGCCCCCCTCTAGAATCCGCGGATTTCCGCGGGTCCAGCTAGTTATAACTATACATCATTAAGAACGATGACATCTTGTTGTTGCAGTTCAATAACAGGCGTCGATAAAGGGGGTAAACGGGGCGCAACTTACCCCTCAAAAAATCCATGGCCGATTTGTATCTTTGTTTGTTCTTCTGTGATTGGCCAATTATTAAAAAAAGACTTTCTAATTCTATTTTCCACAATCTACGTAAGTACTAGGGGGGGGGGGGAGTTCTTTT
>JAVYIG010009972.1:0-73110 GCA_035222895.1 Strongylocentrotus droebachiensis
AGATTGAGGTATAGATACCGAACAGACATTGGAAACACTAGTAGATTCCCTGTTTTTATCTTCAGTAGGGCCCTGCATTGTGGGATATAGATACAAATTATTTGTCAGCTCTCTCTCTTACGTCGTGTTTAGGGAACGAACGCTATGTTGGCCGAGTACCGTTCCGAAAATCGACGGGACGGAGAGAATTCAGAATCGCGCATGCGCAGTTTTTTTTTTTCGCTCGCGTTACCGTCTCCTGTGCGTACCGTCTCGTTACTAAAGCGCCCTACTCTCTGATATCGACGGTTGTTTCGCTGAAATTACATCTGGCTCCTCTGACCGCATCTATACATAGACTGAAGTACTTCCTATGAGGTACCGTGATGAAGGAATGGTTCGGTATGGTCGGAAGGAGATGAATAAGATATGCAACGAGTTTGTTCACGCTTTACGTCTTCGTATTTCCACTTTAGCTGCAATATTACACTGAATCTTATTCTAAAATTAAGAATAACATGGAAATATCTTCTTTAGCTTACGATAGCTTGCTCATTTAGATCCTAAATTAATGATTAATCCGAGGAAGTCTCGTAGTCAACATCATCTGTTGTCAGCTATCTTGGTTTGAGTTGATGATTATATTTTGTATCGAAGTATAGCTGTCCTGAAGAATATTCCGGAAAGATTGCTAGGCAAGATCCATAGATGTAGACGGTAGACTCGATGTAGATATCAATTAATACCCCAGGAGACAAAGAAGTAGGGAATGATGTTCAGAAACTGATATTTAAAGGTTGAATATCCAAATGCTTGTGTTTTCAAATGCTGATACCATGTATGTTAAATTAGAAGAGGAACATTCTAACTGTAGAAGTCCAGTTAAACTTCCCATGGTGATAGAAGAGAATACGTGCTATTTCAGATTTTATAAATGTTGGCTTCAATTCTAAGTTATACAGTCTAAGAGACTTCATGCACGCCACATGATGGTCTGACTAATTTCTGACTTTATTTCCACTCCCAGTATATTATACCATCCTCAAAACTAAACCTTTCTGGCATGGCTATGCCAATAGGAAAAAAAACATAATATTGCTTCCATGGAACGTACCCTTTGTTGTACATTTCTTGGTCGAGCTGTGTTTATGCAGGGACAACTCCCTGGTTTATGTATTGTACAAATGTGCACACTTATCTTCTCGCTATGGGTTCATTAACCTATACACAATAATCGACTCCGTTGTGAACGACTCCGTAGTGAAAGTTATGCTGAATGCATGTCAACCATGTAATATAAAATTATCTGAGTTCTGTTGTACTAAAGCATCACAAGTAATCTGAACTTGTAACAGGGATAGAGAGGGGAACGAGAGAAATAGAGACACTAAGATAGTGGCGGATCCGGGCCCCTTCCCCCTGGCTCAAGGGAAGGGGGGGGGGGTGTGATTGGGCGCTAAATATTTTCTCACAAATTTGGAATTTGGAAGAAGAAAAAAGTCCTCCTTTTAATACACTCACCCCCCCCCCCCCCCCTTTATTCGCCTGCTGGCTGAGTCGCCGCCTCAACATTTCCTCACGAATTGGGCCCCCTCCCTTGCATCCGGCTGGATCCGCCCCTGGACAGAGAGACATGGAGAGACAGAGAGCTAAAGAGCAAGAGGCGAAAAGAGAACATAGAAATACGCTAGAGCGAAAACAGAATCGCACAAGAATACAATACAATAATGGACCTAATAATACAATCCACACAAAATGTAGTGTCTAGCAAGGTAGTGTAAATGTGAATGTAGTTGAGATTCATACATTTTGTAGAGATATGGATTGAATCTGGTCATTTATATTTAAAATTTGAACCAGTGGTTAAACTTTATGTTCTCTACGTTAAGTCGTGAACATGAGATAACAGTCATTACAATAGTGTTTTTATTTAACCCCAAGAAAAAATATTTTTAAAAATAGAGAAATAAAAAATGACTCATCGATTTCATGATTATAACATGAAACAGCAACCGTTGGGCAGAGAGAGAGTGAGAGAGGGAGAGGAAAGTCAAAGGTGAAGGGGAGAGATCGAGAGTGACGGGGAATATGAATACGAGTAAGTAGTGGCGTATAGCTTCAGACGGCATTGCAAATGGTGACAGCAGTCCACTCTCGAAATGACGTAGTCTTTGCGCTGAAGCCGTTTTAGAGTAGGTCATCCCTTGTGGAGGCTTTTATGTAGTGCGCGTATTAATAAAAGAATGCAAACGTTTTGTCAACATTTTGTAATTTGTATTATCGTATGTAATGACCGGAGAGTCTTTTCAGATAAGTGCCTCTTTTAATTTATAATAGGAGCCCGTTTTACTTTTAACAAGCGTCTTTTCTTTGGTAGAAAAAGGGGCCCCTTCCTCTTCTTTGATGAATGCCACTTATCACCTCTGATAGGTGCCCTTTTTGTGTTGACACGTGCCCCCTTCTTATTTCTAATAAGAGCCACTTCCATTTCTTTATCAAAAATGATGCATGCGCATGAGTTCATTACACGATATATCCGCGCTCGAGTTGAGATCGTTTGTATCTATTGCACGGAGACGTTAGGCTGAGTGCGATAGATACGCACAGATAGACACAAATACACACAGCAATAATGATATTTGAGAATGTTTACTATTATCTAGATCTATTACGAATAAAACATTGTCACAATCTTTCCATAAATTGTGGTAAATATAATTATTCCACAAAATATAGCCCCTAAAGCACTTCTTCTTCCGAGAAATTGACAAACTAAAAATTTACCAGTGCTCCCGGTGAATTTTAAATATTTAAAATAGCGCCTAATGCCATTCCATGGTATCTGCGACCGTGAAAATCTCAGAATATGCAATTCTAATATTTAATTTCCAAACGAGAATAGCAAATCGGTCGATTGTACTAAGTTAAAAACATTGTTTTGAAGCTTAAGTAATATCAGTCTTGAGAGGGTGCTATATAACATTAAGATTTTAACTATTTACCACGTTAGACTCGATTTAAACCAAGACAACGATCATTAAATATTGTAAGTCTGAATATGCTTCAAATACGTTCATTTAAACCACATTCATGACCCCATACCAAAACGTTGTATTACCTTTGCAAAATTAGTCTGATATACGATGTCATTAAATATACATTTACATTTCACATGGATATTTCTTTTTTCTCTTTCAAATTTACCGCTGGCGATTTGTTCGGCAAATACTCATGTCTGTAAAATGGAACCGTTATAAACAGTTTGAAATACATTTCTGTCATGAAAGGCATTTATACTTAATACGTCGTTATAATGAGTATACACAATTTCATTTTAATTTACCTCACCCCCGAACTTCAATTGTTACCCTTTTAAACAAAAACGTTTTCAGTTCTTATATTGGTGGTCGAATTTTTCTTCTTTTTCAGATAGTGTATATATGTGTATCTAAAAAAAGAACATGCATCCTTTTAGGCAGGAAGTTTTTATCATAACAGGAAGCAACCTATGCGAGCAATATCCCCCTTAAAGATAATGACCAGTTCTGGTCATGCGATTGCATTGTGAAAGAAACGTTGTGAAATCGATCAGAAGAGGTTGACCATGTAGCATATAAGTATTGGTGTGTACTGCAAGGTTCTGGAATCATCAAAGTCATAAGAAATTTTGTCCAGTCTTGGTAAAGTTACAAGCACTGTACACAGAAAGATGTGTATGGGACTACGCGACACGTGCGCGATAACTATTCGGTCCAGATAGATATAATAATTTACCAAGTATATCAATTAGTAGGCGATTTCCGGCAAAATTTGTATCATCTCGTATTAGTCAAACATATTCTTTCACATGATTTGTAAAAAGAGCTTCCATTTCACTTTCCAAAGCTGGTCTATGCCTTTGAAGGTAACGATTGTAATTGCAACTCATATCAGACATTTAAACGAAATTATATCAGACTCTCTTGGGTTTAGGTGTATGTTTGATTAAAATATTTCTTCAAATATAATATAATTTTTAGGATGTCTCTTGAGTGCAGGAGGAGACGTCGCAAGATTAGTCACAAAATTACCAATCTTTATTTGATCTATTGAAACTTAAAAATTCACCCTGATGTTAAGTTGTTTTCATATAATATAAAAAGGAAAAAGAAAAAAACACATGTGTAAAATTTGGAACAAAATCCGAATAAAACAGCTATACGGTATTGAAATGAGCCACTCATTGTACTTTCAACATACACACACACATGCATCATGCAGATTCACGCGCACACACACAATTATTATTTTAATTAATGTGTGTGTGTGTGTGTAGGGGGGGGGGGGGGAGTAAGAAATATTATATGAAATTGCATGTTTGTCTTTGAGCCGTTGCAAATACAGGCAGCTGCAAAATTAATGATCGCATAACAAAGACCTTAGAATTGCAGGAAGATATTATTAACATAATTTATTAATATATATTTAGAATTACATAGAACTTCCCTGTATAGGTCTGTATCGGTTTTGAAACATACATTTTTTTCGTAAACACGATAGATGCGGGTACTTTAATAGCCTTCTGTATGATTAATACATTTCACCGCACAATGAAGCGACCGATACTATCTCATTGATCGAACTGATCTCTTGTCTCAAAATAGGGTTTCATGAAATGGCCTCGCTTTGCGGATACGATATTACGTATGTAACATCGTTCAATGATATGACAACAAACAATGCTTAGCTTAAGTATCCATGTAATGTAATTCATTCAAAATGTAATTCATTGGGAGGAAGAAGAGATGAAGTGAGGTAAACTGCGACGACACTTACGAGATTTTGATTGTTGTACTTTTTAAATTTTCCTCCATATTTGTATTTCATTGCTGTGATTGCCCTCCTACATATTTCTAAATGAATAAATATTGGTAGTGTGTCGCAGTTACATTTTGTTTTATTGTAAACATTGATAATCATTATATTGTATACACGTTCAAACATTAGCTATATTTTGTATATGTGTTGTATCACTGTAGTGTATATGCATTTGTATGTTGCAGAAGAAAATAAATTCAGTTCAATTCAATTCTTCGGTTTAAAATTTGAACCTCATCTGGAACACAAGCTACCGCAGTTTATTGGTAATGATTGAAATCAAGTCGAGAGTGGCGAACGAACAAAGTCCATGTGAACAATAACTGTCGCGTGCATGGAGGGGAAAATACTGCGGGCAGCGGCATCCGTTCTTTGTCAAGGTCTCCCCTGTCACGCTCTCCGTATGTCGAAAGCATACAATAAGTAATTCTGTGAAGGGATATACATGTATTTGCTAATGATTTGTATTGGCCACGTGCTTTGCCCTCCAAATCTTTGGAAGGATAACATTAACAGATATATAAGGGAGCTCAATCCGACAACTGCACCCTGCGAGCTGCACTAACAGTGAGCAAAGGAGGCTGGAGACGGAGAATTCGGGCAACCGATGCAAGGCCTGCTTATTTACCGATAATACTTCATCGAGTAGTAGTAGTAGTAGTAGTAGAAGTAGTAGTACACTCAAAAAACTGAGGTGCTAAATGTTGGGTGCTGAGTGAGATTCTGCACTTGAAGTGCCAAAATCAGCACTTGACGGGTTAACTTTAACAAGGAAACCGAAACGTGCTGAATATTTGAGTGCTGAAAACGAGTGCTATAACAATATGCAGCACTTAACATCGAGTGCTGACTGCATAACCTGATCTGATTGGTCGGTTAGTATAATAGCTGTTACCTTGTGAATATTTGTTTTTGAATCAAATTCAGCTAAGAGATTCTTACATTCTTCATTCTCCAGGTCAATACCCAAGGCCTCAAAAGTCTGAATAACTTTGCTCCTTAAACTGTCAACAACATCAGTATTCAAAGCCGTTGCAGCAGATAACACTCTGTTTGTCATAGCATGGGTCATGTTGGTGTTTGATAAAAGAGAACCAATGAAAAATGCAGCTGGTCTCACTATGAACATGACAGACAATGAAAGCGGACAAAATATACAGTTCCTCAGGTAGACAAAGGAACATCCCTTGACTGCTATTATGTAAAATGTGTAAAACAGGTGAATATGCATGTGACACCTGTTCTACACATTTTTACATAATAGCAGTGAAGGGATGTTCCTTGGTCTACCTATGGAACTGTATATTTTGTCCGCTTTCATTGTCTGTCATATTCATAGTGTCTTGTACTGTCATTATGCATTGCTCCATCTTGTTCTTGTAGTAGGCCTATCCTATCATCATCATCATCAAATGCATCATCTGCTGCAGGATTATGCACTTCACCAACAGCAACACCCAAATCAGCATCAACTAGACCCTCCATACCCTGTACAGCTTCAGGTTCAGGTTCTTCTTGTGGATGTTGGTTTAATAAATGTTTCCTGTAAGAGTTGAAAGTGGTAAATGACGAAGGACATCCACCTTGACCACATAGGCATATGTTCTGGCTTATTGCAGAACTTTGTCAACATGTGCCTTTACTGCAACAGTGTTTTTTGGTTAAACTGTTAATAAAATACCAACTATATATATAAAGTCATTTATTTGTCTTTTTTTTGTGTGTGAGTGTGACAAAATTGCATAATTTCACTATATATGAAATATAACGCCTGGAGTGCTAAAACATATAACACCAGTAGTGCTAAACATTACAAAACTGTTGTGTTCTGCACCTAAGTTGTGCAGTTTTTTAGCACTACTAGTGCTATTCAGAGTAGATTGTGGGGTTATTTAGCACCACCTGCCCAACATTCATAGCACTTGAAGTGTTTTTTTAGCACTTTTTAGTGCTTATCTATAGCACTTAAACTAGTGCTGAACTAGCACTTGCACTTGTGCTGAAATAGCACTAGCTGTGCAGTCCCTATGCGAGCACTGAAAAGGTGCTGAATATAGCCCTCCAAGTGCTAAAAATAGCACTACATTTTTTTGAGTGTAGTAGTAGTAGTAGTAGTAGTAGTAGTAGCAGTAGTAGTAGTAGTAGTAGTAGCAGTAATATATACACTCAGTGAACAAAGAAAGTGGACTCTCTTTATTGTTCAAAATTGTCATGTAAATCGTTAACTAAATATTATAAAATATACCTCATATTAAAGGAGAATTAATACTCTCCAAACATAAATCAAGATCAAGTTTTGTACTTTCACACTTGGATGAACATATCCGTTTAACCGTGAGAAGATTTGATTAAGAAAGTTGCAGAAATAGAGCAAGTAGCCATTCGAATGTTAATGAAAATATGCATCCGTAAGATATTCATGTTCAACATTGCATTACATAGAATGATATGGATGTCAACTGCAGTTTCAAGACTGCATGATTTGTTAAAAGATCGGGTCAAGATGCCTCCCCTTTTGTGTGTCTCGTCATTGAGTTGTTGTTGTTTTTTCCTTTATTTATTGCCTAAATTTGACACGATGAGATGGAAATGCTCATCAAAGCATTTGATTGGTCAGATGCTCCATTTTTGCATTTTTTTAGAGAGACCAATTTTTTGTTAAATGACTAAACTCAATCAGGCGGGAATGGTATGATTCCAATTGCATATAATGTTCATGAGGATTGATTTATGTTTATCTTAATTTATGAATGATACATTTACATTATATATTTATTTAAATATTTAATTATACACACTAAGATATAAAGGTGCAACTGGGATGCAGATTTTCATCCGCCTACGAGTATTTGGCAGATGGTGCTGGTATTATAGCAGAATTGCACCCTAATTTCAAGGTGTGTAACTAGTATCCACTTTCTTTATGAGCTGAGCGTACATAGTAAGAGTATGACAATAACATATCCATTATCTGTGTCAACTCTAGTGGAAATAAAAAATACAATGCGAACGGAAATGAAATGCAAAGGCTGCATGGAAAGAAAGTATTTGGAAAAAAAAGCTACTTTGTAGATTAACAAAAAAGAAATTCTATTCCTAGGCGCACAATAAAAAAGACATAAGGAATAAAAGTCCTAATAAGTGCCACATTCTCGTGTCGAGCATTGCTATAAATGTAGAATTTAAACTTCGATATGAAATTATCTAGTGATGTTAGAGTTCTCATCTCCAAAGGTAATAGTTGTTCCACAGAAAGGTTGCTGCTACCGAGAAAGACCGAGAAAGGCGAAACTGTTACTGGAAATTAGCTGTTGAAATATGAAAGCAAATTGTGAGGAGAAGAAGAAGATGACGACAATTTCGAAAAGGAAGTACAGCAACATATTCCTTCTCATCTCAGTAGCATTACCCAGTCTGAAGAGTATCAATGACGGAGATAATAAATGCAATAAACTTTGGCGCTGTAGTATAAAGTTTAAACTACAGGTCATTAGCATTGATATAATACTCGTCTCGTGGGGTGTTGATCTCTTAGGCCATCAGTTTCTTCCAACGAGTATGGATTTCATAACGCAACCCCAACTAATCACCCATCCCAAATAATTTGGATGACGTTAGGTTCGTGGACAAAAATATTGTACACTCAATTCATATATTGAAAGAGATGTATGACCTTTAAACAAATTTATTTTTCCTATTGTTGTACCTGATATCAAAATAGTGTCAATGGGAGAATTCTATCAAAAGACCAATTCACCAACTTTTCATATGTATGTAATTTTCAAACTAAATCTGGTCAATGCATTTACACACTGCAAGGTAAACAGCGCCATCTACCTGTACCAAGAATAAGTCCATGTTTACACATGAAGGTCATTGCTGTGCCAAATTTCACCGATTGGCCATAGATCTGCTATTATTGTCTAAGTATTGAACCTGTAATTATACTGTATTCATGTTCGTGTGTGCAGTGACTGTACATTCAACAATGATGTGTAATCGGCCATGACCTAGCATCCTTTATCCATCCATAACTGAACCTGCATTCAATCAGCACAGATGTATTAGATTCATTGTATTATTACCAACGCTCCTTCTCTCCCCTTTCCTTTTCTTCTCTGCAAGTCACTCTTTTTTATTTGTATTGTTATTGTTGTATCTAAGTTGAGAGCTGCGGGCACATCAAGCTACTTTGCTTATTTATGTAGCCCTCCTGCATCTAATTTTTGTTAATTATGCATTATAGATATTTGTTTAATTTCGTTTATTATCCGTTTAAAACTATATACATTTAAAATATTATATCAAACCATATTATGTTCATGAAAATGTATGATGAAAAAAAAAAAAGATGCAGAAACCATTAAATCAAATCAAATCAAATCAAATCACTGTAACCCTCTGATCTCACCTCTCTGTATAACCGAATGGGGGTGTGCAAGTGGACCACTACACCGGGGTTTCCCCCTACTCTTATACAAATATTGCAGTGGGTTCTTAACGCGCAAAGGTAGTGACTCTCATCTACACGGGGCCTCCATATAACGTCCTATTCGAGGAGTGGATTTACTAAATGCGCCTTCCATGATAAACCAATTGGGGTATTAATTTAAAGAGGATAAGGGTGTTCAAGAGCCTTAGATAAGGTAAGATGCATCTCTCTATGTTTAAAACAGGTTTGAATGTCGGGAGATACTTGTACGATCTGCTCATTACGTACTCGGGTATTGAAATATATAGAAATATAGTATGAAACAGGGCATAAACAAATATCATCCGTATATGGTATGAAAATATACTTTGCTTAACATGTAACAAGCTATGCATTATCGAAAGTCTATATAGGTACATTTGAATCATTCTTAAAAGAATGAAATGATTGATACAGTTGTTTCATGCCTTCTTTTCCCTTCCGAATTCTTGTCTGCTGTTTTTTCCTAATAAATCATTTTTACCTCCTTTTAATAGACAATTGGCTTCTTTCTTTCTTTATATTTACAATAACTGCTTCTACCCGCACATCGTTGTTTGGTCTCTTGTCGGTCTGGGGTCGATCTCGTTAAAGTGACTGGATCATAATTGTAAATTTTATCTGTCAAATCAATTATGATCAACAGAGGTTCATTGGTTTGATGGTATTTACCTTGCATCGTATTTATAATGATAATTATGTTTACCCAGGGAGGTATCGCCGGTATCGTAGCTGTTCTTCATGAAGGCCCTGAGATTATTATCATAATTTGAACCCCGTCAATTGCCTAGTACCCATTTACCCATGAGTGGACGATAGTACCTAGTTGGGAGTCGAACCCTGAATTCTAAGATTGAGGGCCAATTAAATGAACCACCTTACCTCGACACCCCTACGATAATAAGCAGATTAATTTCAATGTAAGATAACTTTAGTACTCACAGAGTTGATTTACCATAAGACTTTTTATTTGACAGCAGCTTATAATTTAAATGCAATATGGTCGAAAAAGTTGCACAAACAATTAATTTTGTCCAAACATTTGTACTAAAAAAACAGTGCACTGTGCCAGCTTTTATCAATATGCTCACAAAAACATTTAATGTTATTGCAAGTTAATAAAGTTAATTCAAACTTTAAATGTTTTCCCTCGCCCTTTCTCACTCTCTCTCTCTCTCTCTCTCTCTCTTTTTCTCATTTGTAACTCTTTATCTAGCACTTGATCCTTTGTCTCTCTCCCTCATGTGTCTAAACATATTTCTCAATCTCTTTCTGCTCCTCTCGGAGCTTTCTTTTTAATCATCCTTTCAGATCAGTCAAAAGATTCATACAAATGAACACATATAAATAAAAAGAAACAGATAACAATGGAAAAGACCAAAAAATGTCAAAGATACCAACCAAATAAAATGCTAGACTAATTTATCTCTTAACCCTAATAAGGCCGGGGGGACCATTATGCCCCCCCCCTCCACGATTTGTCTGATTGTTCAAAAACGCATATGGATGGCGCCTCGCCGCTCGCTGACTTTTTTCTTGAGAGTCTTGCGCATCTTTAAAAAAAAATTAAAAAAAATCGGACCTATAGTTACAAGGTCACGTGACCTTTTGTCTTTGCATGTCAGCCCGAAAATCGCTCATTTTTGTGATTTGTGTACAAAACATATGGAAATGTCATTTTTCCTAAAAATAGATCAAACATTGGTTATTGGGTCTTGTTTAAAGTTTAGGTGGTTGCTTTGGGAGTCAAAATAGTTGAATTGTAGGAAGAAATGAATAAAAAAAAAATAACATAAATAAGTTAAAAAAACAATGAAATACATAAGAAATTATCAAAACAAGAGATAACATAAGGAATAAGCTGGCTCTTCCATTTTTTTTTTGTCGTATTATTGTTCTAAATGGTCTAATGAATATATGTAGTGAAAAAGAATGCTTAAATATGAATAATATAGGATTTATGGGTAAAAATGTGATTTTATGACGTTATTTGCATAAATTACCATAAATATGCAAATGAGGGATTTTTTCCAAAAAATTGAAATTATCATATTGTTCTATACACTTCATTTGACATGCGTGCAAATTTTCGCGGAGATCGGCCGTTTCACGGCCGAGATCTTAGGGGGGGGGGGGGGGGGGCATAATGGCCCCCCCCCCCCCCCGGCCGTAGTAAGACTTCAAATAGCCCGGCCTTATTAGGGTTAATGTGCGAATATTACAATGACTTTATTGCATAATACGAAAATAACTTTTTAGACTAAACAAATGAAATTGAAATTTCCCTGTGGGGAAATTCTTTGGGATATTGGCGATAGTATTATACTCAGTGAATATATGAATTGTTGAAACATACAAACGAAAGGTTATCAATAAGTTTAATTCACCTGAACAACGCCGTTCTGATCCGCTTCATTATCTCAGTTAGAATAATTTTGTTGTCTCTTTTATCTTCTGTTCATGCCATATTTCACGATTGCCTTTTCCTCTATTTTATTCGAGTCATCACTCCACCCCCCCCCCCCCCTAATATCTCTCTTTCTCTCACATTCATGCAAACATACACATAAACAAACATTCACAATCTTTCCCTAATCCTCTTATATTCATTGGTCCCTCCTATTCTTGTGTAACAAATCTATAAAAAAAAAAACGTTAACCAAATGTATCTAAATATGGAGCTTTAAAGCTTTGAAAAAATTGCATTACATGTCTCTTGATTTAGTTCACCGTTAACAAGAAAAAGCAGTAGCACCATGTTCTGTTAGACTGTATCTCTTCTCAGCCTTTTTCATTGACTGACATAAGAGTCCATCAAAATGTATTTATTCAATATAATTGTAAGTGTCCAAATACATAATGCAGCTGACAATTGTGATTATAGCCACAATAATACGTAACAGAAAATGTGCAAATATAGAAATATGTTGTGGTTAAAATACATGGAATATTGAACAATGCATTAAATTAATCGGCTCAATATATATGTTTGTTTTTTTAAATCATTTTTAAATCACCCCCTCTCTCTCTCTCTCGCTCTATATATATATATATTTATTTATCCATATACTCATTGATATATCCCAATACATATATATAATCCTCTCTGAGTCTGTGTAGTTTTATGATACAATATGTATATGTTAACTTATTTATTAATGATTTATTTGATTTACATTAATTAAAGGGATAGTTGAGTTCTTGTTTAAGACCGCAAATGCTTTTAAAGTGCATGGTTATTGCTGTTATTCTTATTTAGTGCCCATTTAGGACCATAAAATGCCATGAAGGTAATTTTAGACCGCAAAATGTGTGAAATTTAGATTAAATATGATCATACCAATTCAGCTCCACTTTCAAATACATACGGTGACCGTTAATTAATTAATTACTTAAAGGTAAAGACCAGTATTGGAAACGCCCAAATTTCAAAAAATGAAATGGAAGCTCTTATTACCAATCATGTGAAAGAATATGTTTTGACTAATACATGATGATACAAATTTTGCCGGGAAACCGCCTACTAATTGATATAGTTGGTAAATTAGTTTATCTACATGGTCTGTGAGAGATAAACGCACGTGTCGCGCACGTGTGCGTATAGTCCCATATACATCTTTCTGTGTACAGTGCTTGTAACTTTGCGAAGACTGGGCCATATTTCTTATCATTTTGATGATTCCAGAACCTTGCAGTACACACCAATACTTACATGCAAGATGATCAACCTTTTCTGATCGATTCCACAACGTTTCTTTCACAATGCAATCGCATGACCATAACTGGTCTTTACCTTTAATAATACAAATACACGGATCAGCCGGTTGTGCTTATTATAACCAACAGGAAAAGCCAACAAAAAGCAAACAATGGCATTGGCTGTAATACAACGTATAAGGCGCTATCTCTTTTTTCAACGGCTGGTTCAAAATGACCGAATATATGTAAGGGCCCCACACCTATTAGAAACTATTATATTTATGGATATTTCAGCCGTCTCTGAACGGATATTGATCAAACATAGATTGTTTTGCCATTTCAATTGTATGTTCTTTCAAATGCTACAATCAGTTTTTCATTATCTCACAAAACTCAGTTATCCCTTAGTACCTTTGAGACGAAAGTAACTAAGCGTTTATACATGTATTGCAAGAGCTCCAAGTAATAATTTATTATTCTGTATTTATGAATATAACTAGATTCCGTCTATAATTCTTGAGGGTCGTGACTTTCTTTAATTTCTAAATTTCAATGGATATAAGGGGACTTTACCCTTGTTAATTGATTATTACTACAGCGGAGTTTATCACAGAGAGAAAATATATAAAGAGACCTAAAAAAATGTTAGATATGTTACAATTAAACAAATACATTGATACAAATGGTAATATGTATATCCATTTTTATGTTGAATTAAATTGAATGCCTAAAACCATGATAGAATGCATTGACACTTGAAGTGAGATTAAGTAGTGAGAATGATAATTATATCTTCTCTTTTGTTTTGAAACCTTTTGATTGTCATTGCCAACAAAATAAAATATCTTCATGCACGATTTGATCAGATTTGAAAGTTTCATTTATTTTTGGTTTCGTTTTTATTGTGAATTCATCAGAACCCAGCAGCCCCCACTCTTAACTACAAGGACAAACAGTGGCGTATTAATCTCTTCCGATGGAAGGGATGAAGGTGAAGTCGCGATGAGGCCTATAAATATATCTCACGCAAACCCACTACTCCATTGGAGATGGGAGTGAGGTTTATTTTGTAACACATTTCAGGACGTTATAAATCTATTTCCAATAGTTTGATATCACGTCAAAAAAGAATTGTTGACTATTATTACAGTCATTTATATTTAATGTGTACCTAAGAAGAGATAGAATGTATACAAATCAAAGTAAAACATAAAGAATCAAATAAAGGAAAGCGCAACCGGACACAAAGTCGGCCTTGGGTTCCAAGTATGCCCTATTTTATGCAATCCTGCGTCAAGAAGTCTACCACTAGTACTAGACAAGTCGTTTTATGAGAGTGTGTATTTCTAAATAATTTTTCAATATACTCATCGTATTTTAGATATTTTATTATACACCAAAGAGTGTCGGGGTATCTATACCGCACCCTTTTTTTATATTTCATATCAAGTACTTCACAGACAAGTGGAGATGGCAATATATCAATTCTACTCTCAGTATATAATAAAGTGTTTAAACTGTCACTCTACTTTCATAAAGTGATACTTCATTTGTCACTGATAAAATGAAAGTTACAAACACTTGTTTTATTGTACACGTTTCGTTAGCAATTTACTTTGTATATGCATACCATGGACGTCATAAGTAAATTCAAGTGTTAGAATGAAAATAAAACATTAGCAATTCGGACAGACTTCCTCATGTCGATCTTAAATACAGTACAAGATCTATACTTTAAATAAAATATTTCCATTTTTTTATATAAACATTTTATAGAAATATAGACTATAGTGTTTAAATAATGTGAACATGAAATTGCAAAGAAGTACCCAATTCCACTCGGAAATGTTATTATATCATTGCAATACCTACTTAATAAATATTCCGGTGAAATTAATTTGTTATTGCCTTAGATATTTGTTAGTGAATGGAATATTCCGTCATATCTCATTATCATAAATAGGCCTAATACACAACAATAAGTTAAGAGAAAACTGATAATTATTATAATTATTTCATTGATCAAATACAATGTTTTTTTGTTGTTTATTTCCCCCCCCCCCCCCACAGTATGCCCTTTATTGCATTTTACATGTGTCTCCATAACAACAGCTGTTGAGTAATAATAACAATGACTGGATGCAACATTGAACATGTAATAATATGACACATACTGTGTGTATAATAATAATAATAATCTTTTAAAGTCCACTCCAAATTGTATTAATTTAAACCGAAAATGGAAATTCTTTTTGCCCAATTGATCGTGAGCCCGGCAGCCACTGAGCAGCGCCACATCGACGTTGCTCCCTTATTGTTGAACGCCAAACAAGGTAGCAGCAACTCCCGTCTTTTTTCGTCTTTTGGTATGACGCGGCCGGGGTTCGAACCCACGACCTCCCGGTTGTGAGGCGGACGCTCTACTGACTGAGCCAACACACCGGCATTCGGTATGCCACTGACAGTAAACTCACATCATTAACAGATTGAAAGAGGACCTAAGGTAAGATACCAATACTGTGCATCACAGTGCTAGCCAGCACCCACAGACCACACCCCAAACCCGAAAAAGCCAGGACAATATATCAATGTTTACATATTTATTAGAATCAGAGAAGGATGCGAAACATGTTATAAAAAATGTACATTTACAATAAAAACATGCAATCGAATTTCAAATGCATGTACAGTTTACGTTCATACTATTTTTATCTTAACTACGATTAAAATTCAGTGTTTGCTATTAAGAGCAAGGAAAGGATGCAGGTTATCAAGAACAAACTGTTCGTACGATTGTATTGATAGATGTACACGTCACATTTCTAATTCATAAATGATAGTGACATTTTGACAAACACAAGTTCAAATGTTTTGTATCCATTGAAACTTGAAATTTGTGTCCTTTGCATCATTCCTATGATTAAAGTTTGTTTTGTATACTAAGAAGAGAAGTGTTTGAAAACAGTAAAATGTATACGACCAATTGTCTCTTTAACTCAGAAGTAATAAGGTAAGCAATGAACAATTCAAATACCTTAATTTAGAAGTACGTTGTGAACATACAATCTAGGCCTTTATCGTTATCCTTAACGTTGTTTCAAATATCTGTACTTTATTTATATCGTTTACACCATTGCTATGATTAAGATACAATTCGTATATTGTGTTCGTTACAGGAAAAGGTTGTAAACATACTAACTACAATTATATGGTGCATAACATTGATTGCACCCAATTACACTTCAATTCCCTTTCTTTAAAGGTAATTTGTTAGCACATCATCAAGACCATCAGTGTGATCCTTAACAATGCTTCGCTTATCTGTACTCATTTCACAATAAGTTGACGCATCGTCGGTGTTAACATAAGTAGGCTCCTCCCAGGGGCGGATCCAGGATTTGCCGATAGGGGGGGCCCAAAATGTGAAAATCGCGCCGACCGATATCTCGCTCAGTGGGGGATGTTTCATCATCAGGTAGATTTCGAGAGGTCTGTATAGGTGGAGTTGCCAATCCTTCATCTAGTGAATCACAAAATGGAAAATCATTTTAAGGTGCAAATAAAATTATGGTCCTTGTTTAGTCCGTAACTATCACATATTTTTTTAGCATACAATAATTTGGTCTCCAGCATCTAAACAAAAATAATTTGTCTTTCTTTCGCGATACTTCTACTGCTCAAGAAGTGTCTTGTTTAAGGTTTTGGGAGGAATAAATACCCTTCATTTGATCATATATTTTCATAAACATTGTTTCATGGAAAGAAATAAGTGGCGAATACTGTTTAATGTATGTTTTACTTTATCCAATGATATACCATGTACAAGGTCAAACATAAATATTATTTATTATTACGTTAACAAGGCATTTTAGCAGCTAAATAAAAAGTCGTATTTTGCACGCTGCTCCGTAAACGAAACCGGAGCGGGGAATATTTGCCATATTGCCCTTTTCCGGGTTTCCCCCGTAGACCACTGTACTAAATCAGAGGGCAATATTGAGCCATATTCCATCAGTGCGCTTGCTCAGTAGGATTAATTTTGATCGCTAATTTTAATTTACTTGGCCAGAGGAGAGCTGCCGCGGGAGAATGTAAAATCCCATAGACCTACCTAAATACCTTGTGTATGAGGATAGGTAATAATAATTATATTGACATGGCTTCTTTCGGGGTACCCCAGAAATATTGATCACGCTAAGACCCTATTGCCCTCGTATTCGACTCGGGGCAATATGATCTTAGCTTGGTCAATATTTATGATATACCCCTCAAGCCCAGTCAATATAATATAAATATTCAAGTGTTGCTCTTCACGATTTCGCCAAACGTTCCCAGTGCCTTAGATGCTTCATCAATTTCATGTTATGATTTGCGTCAGCGCTATAGTTATTTATTTCGTCCTTCTTTGATAACCTATTTTTGGAGATTAGTGACAGCGTCAACCATTCACTGTGCTTTTTAGAACAAACCGATTTCCATAGCCTTGCATGCAGTTTACAAGGTTCAAATTAAAACGGGACTGTAAGGCCTAAATGTTACATGATTTTACAACAGGTCTTCTTCCTTTTCCTTCAAGATTCACAGGTTTCGTTACGACGAAAGATATACAGGGTTGAGACCTTTGTATGTAAGTGGGATCCATAGAAATGATTATCATTATAACAGTTATCACTCTAACAGTAATTTTCTTGAAAAGAAATAATACAATCACCAATTTTCCTCATTTCTATCATGTATCATATTCAAATTCATTTTCATTTTCGTTAAAATAAAACCGTGGCAGCTCGTCTCTTTAAACAAACAAACTGTATACACGATGACTTCTTACACGGTAAACTTACTTACCAGCTCTCTTCATAGAGAGGATGACAGCACCAACAAATGAAAGTACAATTAACAGCATCAAGACGGCGGAACCTCCAGCCTTAACAAGATAATTTTGTTTGAACCATGGTTCCTCCTTAGGTTCTGTACAGCAACGAAAAAATATATATACCTTTAAAAATAGTAAAATATTGCATTATTAATTGGGGGTATTTTTTATTTATTTAATTTTTGCAATGGAAATACGATGTCATAATGGTTTCATTTTTGCGTGCTTTTTGGTCTCTTATTCCTAATTAAATATCAATTTTGGGTCAAAATAAAAGCAGGCCAAAACAGAGTTTAATTGTTAATGGAAAGGATAATTGTCCATCAGAGTTATATGGAAAGGAAAGTTTGTGATTGCTACTTAATGCTGCTAGCATTTGCTTCTCACATGTGCTGCATTTCTACAAAATAATATCCATATAGTGTAAGAGATATGTAATGAAAAGATGATTCCTTTCAGTTTCGTGCTATACAGTTCCAACGGTTAACGAAAATCGTTAACCTTGATATTAATAAATCGTTGGAACCATGACACTTGCAAGGATTCTTCTTTCTGTTTTAAACAACACACACACCCAGGCACTCATCACACTCGCACTAATCACTGGCATAGACAAACGCATACACACAAACACATACACACACACATATATATATATATTCTTACGTCAGTTTGTGTATATATCTATACGTATATATATATATATATATATATATATATATATATATGTGTGTGGTGTGTGTGTGTATGTGTGTTGGGGGTTCTATGAGTGTGTATATCATGTGTGAATATCTGGGTTTTATGTGTAGTTGTGATGACATTGTTATGAGCAAAAGTAGAATCATGTCATGTAAATGCCAGAATAAAATGTAAAAAACCAAGCAATCCAATCATGAAAACGAAATAGCCACATCAACAAAAAATGCACAATTGATGAAATATAGACATATTATATGTGAGGGACATTTTAAATTTTAAGCAGGAAACTGGGGGAGGGATAATTATTTTCAAATATTGAACCCATTTACATCAAACGAGGAATATCATTTGCATACCAAATTACTAAGAAAGCACCAAATCATTATCATTTTTAATTATTGAAAACACACAAACGAAAAAATACGAAAACACACGCCCACAAACGCAATTACTTGCACTTTTTCAATTTGTAATTTGTAACTTTAAATTAATTTCTCTATAAAAGTCGAAGAATTGTCAGTGAGCAATACTTCGCTTGCAAAAGGTACTACTGCCAATCACTGTCATTGTTCAGTGTAAATGCTATTCATATTTTATTGTATGCCTAGTGGAGGCGCGATGGCTCAGTTGTAGAGCAAGAATTTCGTAACCAGTAGGTTCCGGGTTCGAAACCAAGTCACTTAAAGCCGCCGGTCCTCTGGTTATTTGCTTATTAGAATATACGGGCTTTCATATCAGCCAGGTAAAACAATAATTATTCCCTAAACATGCGTACATACCTGCACTTGAAGGACCACAAACTGTCGTGTAAGATGTTTCACTGCCTGTGAAATATATTTTAACAAGCACAAAATTTAATTTCGTATGGTAAATTTATTTATTCATTCGTTTAGAAAAAATATATATTCATCATCTATCTATACATATTTACTAATTTAGTTTGTACTTAACAAACTGCTAATGCGATTGGAGTATTGATATCAACAGTATTTAGTGAAACAGAAATATCAGGAATTGTGTACGGCAAAAGTAATTCAAAAGACGTTGAAAACGGTGGTGAAGAAAAAGCAATCGGTAGTTAGAAATTGTTGAGTGATCTTCATGATACCTCTAATTGTGTTATCTTGTACTATCTTTTTTTTTTGTTATCATAGGCATTATCTATCATCGAGTATTGTTGAAGCCGTCTAACTTTCGCATTGTATTGAATTCACAGAAAACAGCAACAATTTAAATTTGGCTAATGGTTATGAAATGATCATAATAATAATAATAATTATAACAGTTATATTTATGAGCAGGATAGGATACTACTTCGATTTCTACCACTGTTATTACTATTTATATTGCTTGTGTTAGTTATACTTTTGCTACAGTTACAACTAAAACTGCTACTAATAATACTAATGCTTCTTATATTACTACTAATACTCCTTCTAATACCACTGCTTCTACTTGTATTAATAATGTTAATAATGATTATAAGAGTAAAAATAATATTACAACCACCAATGATAATGATGATGATAATCATTATAATAATTATACAATGAATCGAGCAGAGAAAGACTATTTCAAAAATTTATCGAGATCCTTATCCGAACAAGAAAAGATATTGAAAGATTGCCTTCTAAAATTCTTGTGGTGTTTAAGAATTGTTCATAACTAATATCGCCAATATTTGTTATCAAATATTCCACACCGATAATGTATGTATGTAATGTATGTGCCCATGCTATGTTGACTCTATGAAGAAAATACTAAAAACGAAAGACTAAAAACCTTGTAAATTCCTAGTGCTTGCTGTCGCTGTGTGAATTTCCTTAGAGCCTGTCCAAAAAGTGTTGATGTTGGTAGTGAGTTCTCCTATACATTTTGAGTAACAAAACAAATTAATTCGTTTTACAATTGGGAGTTATGTTGCCATTTACAGGAACAATAGCTACCAAAAACAGGGTTTGCAAAATAAACCACTTATGTACTTTCCTTTGTGTCATTATTCGTGGTAGAACTGTTTACAAAGATTACTTTGCTATATTAAAATTTGTATTTTGGAGTTTTGTATACCCATACGCTCATAGAGAGAGGAGCCCAGTGGACATTTTCTTAATATCAATAACGATGTCCAGACGGGATAAGGTTTTGTCACGGCGGGAAGGATGGGTTAGGGGATTGTTGGGGGGTCACAGAACTTTCTATGAGGGTACACCTTCCCTTGACAATGAGGTCCGTTTTAGAAAATGACATTTATTGACTTTATAACGTTCTGCAAAGCCTAACTTGCAGTTGATGCAAAATATCTTAAAATTGCACATTTCTTATCTTTTCTTATCATGGAAAGAAAAGATAACTTTTAAAGAAATCTTCAGAAAAGCAAGAAAGGTGCGGAGCTTTTATTGACTTCATTTAATCGAATACACAAAATCGTGACTTAACACTCTAATGTTTCTAGTATGAGTTTAAACAAGAACACATTTGACGAATGCATTTCGGAATGTAACTGCACATACTTGGTCATGATTCATTTCGCCAGTGACACATTTTACAATGATAAGCAAATACTAACATGTATGTCTTGTTTCCATGATAACGAGATAATTGGTGTGCCTACCTTTATTTTTAATAAGAACTGATGTCTGAATGTGATCAAAAGATGAGTTGCTAGCCACCTTGCAGGTAAGCACTATATCTTCATCATCTGCATATGTTTGTGTTTATATTGCTCTGTCTAGGCACACGAAGACGTTCATCACGTTCATCATAAACATATTTTTGAGAATAATCATAATAACTTAACTCTTTTGGAATCACCCACTTCAAATTAACGGATGGTTTCACCGATGTATTGGTTTTACAGACTAATGTCTCGTTTGCCCTTCTGCAACCGTGGGTTATTATTGAGTCTGTATAACTATATCGGCGTTTTTTCGATCAGAATCAACCCGTTTGATGGAACTTGAAATTATTTCCGAAAAAGGGAAACTGCCATTATTTTATAAAAAGTGACGATATACAGATGCGATTGATTGAAGTTGATTATTTTTCTTCCTCTCTTCCTCTCGTTCACTTTTCTCTTATAGTTTATTATTTGAGTGTACTTATTCAAACCTTGATCACCAATCTCAGGTTAAGTACATTAAATATTATTATAACAAAGTGAACCAGCTAGGATAAATAATTTCTTAGCATCATTTCCGTAAAATACTTAAACAATATAAGTTTGTACACCCAAGAAAACTCAGCTTATTATATGGTATACTTACAACCAGAACAAAATATGAATCCGATAAGAAAGATAAATAACTGGCACAGGATTCTTGTCTTTTGCCTCCTGTTCACAAACACAAAACGACATTACAATGGCTCCGTCTTGTTTTATTGCAAAGAGCGCCATTGTCACGATGTACGTGTGTTTTCGCACCAAAATAGATTAAGGATTAAATTTATAACATACACAAATGACTCAAGAAATGTTTGGTAAAATACATTTAAAATGAATTTTATTTTTATATGTAACAAATGAATCGGCAAAATCAAGAATATGGATCATTTTACAAATTCAAGCTCCGTAGGGAAGATCAGTTGTTGACATTTATTTAACGATTTAAATAAGATGTAGATCTATCGGTGACTCCGAACGGAACAAATTCAAAAGATGTCTAGAGTCTTTGGACTATGGTAATTGTTCAAGACTGAAGAACTTTATGCCACGAGAGTTAAATGGTAAGGAAACTGTTGACGAATACCGTAGAGCTGAGTTGAAATCACTTATGATTGTCACTGACGGATCTTTGCTCGCGCCTTGGTACGGTGGAGGTGAGGAGACGAAGCGGGAAGGAAAACGTGAGACTGCTGGTGATACCCACGAAAACGAGACGGCAACTAAAATGGTACTCTCACCGTGGAATTCCAATAATTGCAACTCTTTATTGGAACTCGATGAAACAGTCTTAGGTAAATTTGGAATATCCAATATTTATGATAATTGACAGCAAAATAGATCTTCAGTAATAAACACAGCAAATACACGATATCTATTTCAATACCATCTTCTATTATATAGCGCCAAAACTTTTAAGGCCGCATCCTAGACAAAATAATAGCTTCTGGGCTTACAGAATAACAGTCAGCATATTATACCGTTTATGTATCAAAGGTGTAAAAGCATTGAGTTTGTTAGCGCTTATTTTGTTTATGAGTATAATTATATAAAACAAGCCTACTCAGTAAACATGCAAAAATATCATCTACATGTGTTGTCCTAAATGTGCATACCTCCAATAGCACTACAAGTTCACAAATTAATTTATCTGCTAATATCTTATTCTATATTGTATAAGGAAAAAAAATCAAACTGGCAACAATTTCCTCTCTAAAAAGAGGAAAACAAATGAACTTAATGCTTGCAAAACTTGCTGACACCTAATGGGATAACGGATTTGGCTACCCTTCTCATCCCTATAGTTTGTTTTATTACTATTAATATTACTAGAGTTATCAAATGTTATGATAAAGTTTTACAGATCAAAAACGATTATTCCACCTTCAAGTCAATGTTTGAATCAAAATCATTACTCTCGATGATCCTACAATTACGGTGGCGTTTGTGGTTATAACAGCCAACAGTGACGTTCGTAGGCTGAAAAAGAGCCTTGAAACAGAAATACATTTAATCGGTATAATGTGTAGGTCAATGCCTCCCCCTTCCATCCTTCTTTCTATTTATGTTTTATCTCAATGGCTGTGTAATACAGGATTGATACATTCCTACCCCCTCCCCCCCCCCCCGCCCCTTCCCCCTTTCCTGTGTCGCGAAGGGAGAGGGATTGCATACGGCGTGGAAGGAATGTGTATGCTCTTATATTAGTGAATGAAGCAAGTGAAGCGCGAGGAGTGGAGTATGTACTAACTATATCGCTGAACTGTATACAAAGTTCGTACACATGTGAAGATCATGATGGAACAGCCCTGAATGTAATGAAAATAACAAAAAACAAGACTTCACCCGGCTTTGTTTTTGTAGTCAGTAAATAATTCGACTAAATCTTGTTATATATGACGTCTTTCCTCACCCTAGGTTGCTTGTGAGGCCACGTTGAGGAGGGGAATCCTTGAGCAGGTTAATATGACAGGCCCAAAATCCATAATAACCCTCACATTTATAGTATATACATAACTATGTTCAACTAGATTTTTTTTTAGAATCATCTAGTTGACTTCAAGTCATATCTTTTACCACATTCTTATTGGATTTCAAATTTCATGCGAGATTGGAGCGGGCAATAAATAAAGCGTTCACATTACTATCAAGTTTAAAATATACATAAAATATAATATAAAAACTTATGAAAATATATATGCTAGATGATCCTTAGGATACGTAGACCACTGTTTTCTAAATAATTTAAGAAGAAACAAATCTAAAGAAATGTCATGAACCATTTTACAAATCATTGAGATAAGTAATTGTACTTTTGATCGATAAATAATGTTCATTGGTTACTCAATTCTTTTCATCCTCTTCCCTCTCTCTTTCAACATCTCTTTTACTCTCTCTCTCTCTCTCTCCCTCTCACTCTCACTCTCTCTCTTTCTCTCTCTTCCTCTCCAGTCGGTTATAGGCAGATAAATCGATCATTTTTAGTTCAAAAGGGAATATAATTGTAATCACCGCGGTATGATCGAGTATCTAAATGCGTAAACATGTTGCCTAATTACAAGCCATCAAAGTGGTCAATATCAATGCATCGACTTAATTTGCATGGCTTCAGCGGCGTAAGAATTTTACATATTGAAAAAAAAAATCAAATTAACACTGACAAAATTGACGAGACAAACCAAGGCAAGTGAGGTACTGCTGGTAGACAACTGATATACAAGTATATTGCACGACATATCTTTCGTTTATATTTAGTTAAAATTGTTAAGGAATACTTCGAAGCAAACACAAATAAACTTTGTATATTGATTACTTATCGTTTTAATGTACATAATTTCCCTTCATTCTATTTGGACAATAAGTGCACGGGGTTAACCAGCCTCAACAGCCAGACGTGTTCAGAGCGGTGACGTCTAGCTCTCGATCCTCCTCTCGATCTGCATGCTATGATTCCATTTAAAACCACACGATATATTGTGTTTTGAGTTTTGAGCAGGTCAAAGGCCAGACGAGACTGACCCGCCCTAGTTGTGTGCTTGATGAAAACCGTCTAGCAATAACCTGGCCTCGGTCTGACTTTAATCCCACAACTGATGCCAAACGGGTTCTCAGTATAAGTTCGTGTTGTGTAGTTTATGATAATTCAGGATTTTTACTTCTAATTCTCAAAGCTGTGGTGTTCTTTTTCTGCCTCCTTTTCCTTTTCTTCATCTTCCTCCTCTTCCTCTTCTTCTTCCCCTTATTCTATTTCTTGTTCATCATCCTCTTCGATCTCCGTCTTCGTCATCGTCTTCCCTCTCTTTCCTTCTTTTTATTAGTTGTTTTCTTTTTCTTCCTCTTCTCCTTTCTCTTCTCACTCTTCTGGGTATTGTTGTGTATATTTTTATTTAACTGTATAAGATATGATAATCCCTACACGTTTGTATGTACCACGTAACGCTCACTGTTTCATTGTTTAATACCTACAATATCTTAGATTTATGAATACATGTTTGTTACAGTTTTCGGTGTAGTTTTGAGCATTATGCTCCCTCCCTCTCTCTCTCTCTCTCTTTCTATATATTTATATCTTTTCTCTCTCTCTCTGTCTCCTCCCTTTTCCATCCTGATTCTATCCATTTTTGTATACATATTTGTTATCTTCGTGTCTCTTGTTCTACCTCTCTTTCCTTTGTTTTACTTGATAAAGCCACTTTGAGATGGCTGGTAGGGGAACAAATGACTAAATACTCTAACAGGGAGCTACGGAGAGTCGAGACGGGGGATTCTAGCAACCAAACCCTACTAATAGAAAATGCTTCATTGAGAAGTAGAAGTCGTAGTTGTTGTAGTAGTAGTAGTAGTAGTAGTATTAGTAGTAGTAGTAGTAGTAGTAGTAGTAATAGTAGTAGTAGTAGTAGTAGTAGTAGTAGTAGTAGTAGTAGTAGTAGTAGTAGTAGTAGTAGTAGTAGTAATAGTAGTAGTAGTAGTAGTAGTAGTAGTAGTAGTAGTAGTAGTAGTAGTAGTAGTAGTAGTATTAGTAGTATATACTCGGCGAAATGACACTCTTTATTGTTAAAAATTATCATGTAAATCGTTAAATATATATAATGAAATATATATATACCATTTAAAAGTACAGTTTTTACTTTTGTAACTTCAATCTAGATCAAGTTTTGAACTTTTACACTTGGCATATCCATTTAACAATTACAAGGTCTGATTTAAGAACTTGCAAAATTAGAGCAAGCAAAATTCTTGTAAATGTAATAGTAAAGAGGATTGAGCTCTGAATGTGTACTGTGGTTTCATGACTGCATGGTTTTGAGGAGCACAGGTCAATCAAGATGCCTCTCATTTCGTCTTTTTTCGTGATTAGGATATTGTTGTTTTTTCCTCCTTTTGTGTCTATCTTTAAATTTGACTCTACGAGGTGGAAATGCCCTTCAAAACAATCGAATTACCAGATTCACCATTTCCGCAAATGTTTGTCATAGACCCAGGCGCGTATCCAGGATTTCTTATGGGTGGGGGCCCAAATTTGAAATCAATTTGAAATTTAGTGTGTTGGAATTTGAAAATCGTGCAGGCCTACATTTCGCCACTAGGTCCAGGGGGCGGAGCCCTCAGAAGCTCAGGGATTTTATACATCAAATTATAAATTATAAATAACGATCAGATGAGCATAATTTTATACCTTATTTGTCACACTAGCAGGTCACGAATTGGCGCGGGGTCCAGGGGGCGTAGCCCCCGAAAGCTCAGCCCATGAGATTTTCTTAACAACTTTGGACTTTGAAAATATGCAACTGGAATTCTGATTTTACCATCTAGATATTAAACATTCAGATATTCTACACAACAATGTCTGGACCCGAAGTTGATCCCAAATATACATGGAATTGAGGACTCGAAAACATAATTTGCACCCATTTAAACAAAGAAAACAGAGGAGAGCGCGCCTATAGAGATGAGAAAAAGATTGAGGATAGGCCTCATCATGTTCTGATAAAGCTGCTGTCCTATCGAGATAAAGTAGAAATAATGCGCAAAAATAGAGAGGCTCTGAAGAAAGGAATTTCTTCATCATATATAACCACCCACTCGTCGACCTGCGAGAAAAGTAAAAATGGAGCAAACAAGTCCAAGATCTCTTCTAAGGAGTCACCAAACTCCGATTTTCCGCTAGAAAATGGCGCAAAGGAGAGTGTACGCCGTATAAATTTGATCAAGTGTATACATTTTCATCGTTATAATGAATATTGATTATGAATTATACTTGGTGATGCTTCATAAGCTTATTTATTTTACGTCTAACGATTCATAATACAATTTGAGATGGTAGCTTTCATACATTGGATGCACTTGATTATTATTATATATGTATATATATATATATATATAAAACATTCATTATTTGCATCAACTCTTGCAACTCATTAACATGTAAAGAGAGACGGTGGTGATGCTAATGGTGACAATATTATTTATCATAAGTATTATAATGATAATGATAACTATAGTAGTATTAAGAATGATAATAATAAAATCAGAGATAACAATACGATTAAAGGGCCTTCAGGAAGCATTGTATAAGAACTAGTTAGGCTGGCCTGGATAAGGAAATATTTATATCGTCATCCTTATTAGTATTATTATTTAATGTTAAAAATATATTTCATTCACATATAGTTATGTATCTTTGAATAATCATTTTTATAAAGTTGTCTCTCACCTTTCATTATAATGATGATACATCAACTAATTTGCAGCCAAATATTTGATCCATGTTTTACTTCTATTTTCGAAAATGATTAACGTTTTGTTTCCGAAGCTCCTTACCTGTATGAAAGTGAGATTTTTATTTGCATAGATTATGTACTTCTAATTAATTGTCTTTCCTTTTTTTTAATTAGCGATCCTTTTCTATGAACATGTTTTTAATAATCCACATTGATTTTAATGAATATGAATTATTACTATTTGTATTATTATTTGTATTATTTGTATCATTATTAGTAATAGTAGTAATATAAGTAGTATGTGTGTTATTATTATTTGTATAAGCATTAGTATTACTTGTATTATTAACTGCAATTATGATGGTGCTTATAGTAATATTGATCATAATGGTGATGATGGCGATGAAGATAATATTAATAATCACGAACAAACAATTTGTTCTAGAATAATAAATGACTGCGGATTAAATGCATAAAATGTAAACACGCCTTGTGTCTGCGCTCCAAGCGGACATTTTTTGTTTTTCCTTGGCTATTTATTTTGATACGAACAAAGTATGTACTAGAATATTATGTATTTATATAAATTTGCATGTGTATAATATCAGTATTATTGCTACGATTATGCCTTAGGAATTACTGTGAATAAGGGCAGTGAAGATTACTGCCCATCTGAATGAAGAAAGGTCAATGCATTCATTTCATCACATTCGAGACAATATCTATGGAGAAGAGAACTTGACCAAAACTTGACGTTTCCATGACAAATGACATCCATTGAGGAAAAATTCGATTTCATGTCACAATTTGATAGTTTGCCAAATGTATGATTTGTGCAATGCTTTCAATTTCCGGAATATTTTGGAATAAATAACTATTTTCTTTGCGATATATTCACTTGAATGTTTTTTTAAGGCTTGAAATACATATCATATATCTTTTCATGAGAGTAGATTTACATTTCCAGTTGCTATACATGTGCTATATGTGCTGTGAGGCGATGTCAAGAAGTGTTTTATTGAACATGATGTGCATGGATACTTTGATTTCATTTCCTCTATCTGAAATGTACATAGTTACCTAATCCGATCATTCTTCGTAAACTTCTTTAGGTAATTGTTTGAGAAGAGATATTGATATTGTTGTATTAGAGAACCATGTCCACGTTATCAGTATTTATTTGATCAATCTGCGTATTAGATAAAATAATATGTTTATTTACTAAGTATATAGGATTCATCTCCAAAATGGTGTTGCTAGTTGAAACTCGATCATTTCTATCATATTCAATAGCGATAATTATGTTTCTCCATTGTAGCGTAACATTATCAGTGATTTTGTACATGTAAGGCCTGTGCTAGGCGATAAGAACTTGATCTTTGTTGAGTGCCAAGATAATATCTGTCACCAGCTTGAACTGCTGTTGACCAGATGCGTCATTCATAGAAACTAATAGAGTGTGGTAAATGAACAACAGCACACGATGTACTTCTGTGTAGTTTTACGGTTCGTGTTCAGACTAGAGGTGAATGGTCAGTCAGGATTGTAGCTACATTGTTCAGGGCTTAACCCCATTCACATTAGGATTTTTTTTTAGTTTGGGGGTACTGTACGTCATGATTACGAGGGTCTCTACATGCTAGAGATTTAATTTAACTTTTTAAAAGCTTAGTTCGATTTATCGTTGATCGAAATTAAATTTGATCCGGTTTTACATTAATATCTCACTTGTATTTCACATGAAATCTCTTTTGTGTTTTGTCAAATTCTAGTATGTTCAACAACTTGAATTAGTTGTAGACACTTTACGTTTATCTTCATATGATATTTTACCGATTCGTTTCTGATTTAACTTCAATATTTATCCATAAACAACTATTAATGTTTGTGCTAATTTAGGCTTTAGCATATACATTCTTTAATGCATTCGTTGTACCACGCTCTGATCACTTCCTCCTTATTCTACTTTGTTCTATTGGACGTTTATGACACACAATATTTTGTCGCTGGATTGTATTGGAGTTTAGTTGAGGGACGCATCATTGTAATGTCAAGATAATAGAGTCGAGCTATCAGCTTACTATATTCATTCGGATTGGTTGTGTGTTGAAACTATTCATACATATGACAATTTATGATTCTCTTTTTTCTATTTTATTGTTAAGGGTTAAACTTAAATCGATTTTTGTTTTTTCCTCTGTTTTGTATTTTGATACTTGATACGGAAATAAAGAACGACATCAAAATAACCTGTCACACATTTATATATGACGTATTCATAATAAACGTTTTTTGTTTGTTTAAGTGTCAAAGAAGTGAAAGGCAATGAACTTACTAATTTATACAAATTGTTATAGGAAAACATTCAGGAACATCATCATGATCATAGGAAATTTATTATGTAATGAGTGCAATCTGGCTTGTAAAGATAGATGCATACAATTGGTATTTTTTAACGTACACCCTACCCTTCAGAATAATAATTGTACTAATAGTTATAATACAAATACCAATAATATTGAAAAAAGAATAACAATGATAACAATTTAAAGAAAATAACTATCAATAATATAAACATCAATAGTGTACATGAATACACGAAATTTTGCGGATTTTGTTGTTGTTATTCCTTTCTTGAGAGGTGGTATTTATCAGTGTTTTGTTGTTTTTATTATTGTTTACTCTATAAAACCCTACAAGAATAAATCCGATATGGATACGAATTTTCAATATTGGAATAAAGGAGAATGGATGGGGGTTGTCCCCCCCCCCCCTTACCCAATTGTAGCATAGCTACTAAAAAGTACCTGCAATCGATTATGTCTCTGGATTTATAGAACAATAATTTGAACCAAAAAAAAGCTGTTATGTTTACTATTTTTTCATCGATTTTTTGTTCATAAGCATTACCAATAGGACGCATATCACTCGAAATTATATCACTGAATAAATTATGTCTATACCGATATTTTATATCATTATTCAACACAAATAAACTAACCTCTTCATTATGTAACGCAAAACTCATGTGAATTAACTTTTTGTTTGCTCCCATTAGACCCATTTATATGTCTGGAAATAAACAGACAAACGACAAACTATGGCAAAAAAAGATGAGTTTTCAACGTTGGTTGCTTTTGTTGCAATAAACAAATTGCATATTCTTTAGTGATTTAACATCAAAAAAGAAAATCACACAGAACTAATAAATAAAATCATGAGTTTGATATCAAAACTAAATGTCGAATTAGGCACTGATTCAAGAAAAATCCTTTCCATTCCAGTATTTTACACCATTTCGGCCACTTTTACTTGATATTTAGGATGATTTCTGTAACCAAATTCTAAGTTTTGGATTGAATTTAATTCAGTCCTAATTTATGATGGGGACGATTGTGCAGATTATATTGATCATTATTACTATCATTCACGATGGTCTAGTGGTAATGGTCACTTGTTGGCCATCAATGACGATTCGTATCATATTTGGTGTCCAACATCAGTTCGAAATTTTGTGAAAATTCATTGATGGACGGGTTTTTGACACCGAACATGTAGGTAAGAATGGGTGACCAACAATGGCATATGGATTATAGTAAATCCTTGTCTTTGCTCTAGGTTATCTATGCTTTCTACACTTCCCATTTTCAACACTAACACACACAAAAAACAAAATACTAATTTGATTTACAATGTAAATAAATTGGGGGCGAATCAAATTCCTAATTATCCCCCCTCTCTTCCCTATTTCAGCTTCTTCTTCTTTTACCCCTACAGGTGCCACCCTGGGATTATGCGCCACCTGTACCCCTTGCACCCTGCATACGCTACTTTGTATTTTTTTAATTAACCTGATGTTGAACATTGGATAACTGTTCTAATGTTCCCCCATCATAGATTCTGATTAACCTTAAATGAATTGCAATATTTGCAGCTCAAGCATTTTGAATTTGTCTAAAAATCATACAAAATAATGGTTAGGTTGGGTCAGCAATCTATATAATCCTTTGTATGCGACGAAATAATGTTGTTTTTCGATTGTACAAAAGTCGACCATGCTTCTTCATGTTATTATTTATAATAACATTATAGTACAAAGTCTGATAGTTTGTTTAGACGATAAGAAATGACCTCTGTGAACCATAAAACGCAGTCAACTATAGATGGCGTTATTTCCCTTGCCGTAAAGGGTGTCATCAAGTCTTCACTCTATAGACGTGGTAATAGCCGTTAACAATAGCAGCAATAATTGTGTAGATACTATTTTATGGAATGCCTAGTTTTTCGTTATTCGACACATATTTGAATAAATAATGATTATGAATAAAATAGGCACAGATAGAGGGGTCCTACATCGAATATAGAACCATGGGGGTACTTTTACGGAACCGTCATAAATAATAAATTCCCCGACAATGAACGAGTAACGACTCTAAAACCTGTAATGTCCTTTCAAAGCACGATCTCAAAGCGATTTCTAGTTATTTCATGGGCAGCCAAAATAAGAACTGAAATGATGAATATAGTTTTAAAGTAACATGAATAATACGGACAAGATTATATTACAAATTGCCACTCAAAAATCCCCTTAAAAATATACACTCCCGCTTTATATATTAAAATGTTTATATTTTCTTTAATGCTATATTGTACTACAGTCGGCCATGCTTTTGCATGTAAATAAACCAAGCAAATAGCGAAAAATAAATCAGCCACAGATGGTGTTATCTTATTTGCCATAACGGGTGTCATCCATAGGCGCCGGAAGTGGGGGGGGGGGGGGGGGCAGGGGGGGCAGTTGCCCCCAGTCAAAAAAGTGGGGGGCAAAACGCATTTTTGCCCCCAAAACGCCCCCCCCCCCCCCTCCAAAAAAAAAAAAAAAACAGTAAAGGAGTAAACATGGTTTGTATTTTTAATCCAAAAGAACGTAACAATAATAAAAACCTGAATTAAATCACATATACAATTCCATTCAAAGAAAAAGGAAAGTTCACAGGAATAAATTTCATAAACATTGCGCATGCCACCTATACGGTATTTATCAATGGAGGTCTCTATAATAGCGATACGCGCATATCATGGACATATTGTGCGAGAATGGGAAAGCGTGTCCGTTTTTTTGTTATAGGTTTGAGAAGACATGAGCCCCTGGACGCTGGCGTACTGATGGGGGGGGGGGGGGGAGGGTGATGTATTTCTTATTCGAAACAAGTGATTTACAAATGTTGATATTGTGACATGATTTTCCGGCATTTTTTCTCCATTTTGTTTGTAAGTCATACCTTTTTATGCGTTTGTTGGAAAATAAGAAATTCCCAAATTACAGTCAGGCGAAATACGCTTATTTAGAAGCCTTTATGTCATGGTCTGCAAAGTATCTGGGCTCGAGACCCCCCCCCCCCCCCCCCCGTCCTTTTTGAAAAAGTATGTTAAAGAGAAAAAGAAAGAAAGACAGAGAAAAAAATATGTGACCTGCCAATGTCACAAATAAGGTATAACAAATGCTCATCTGACTGTAATTAAATGCTTAAAACCCCAGAGCTTACGGGGGCTCCGCCCCCGGACCCCACCAAGGGACCTAAGGCGGGCCCCTGGATGCTCATCTGACCGTTATTAAATACCTGAAACCCCCGAGCTTCCAGGGGCTCTGCCCCCTGGACCCCAACAAGGGCTTTAAGGCGGGCCCCTGGATGCTCATTTGACCGTTATTAAATACCTCAAACCCCTGAGCTTCCGGGGCTTTGCCCCCTGGACCCCACCAAGGGCCCTAAGGCGGCCCCCTGGGTGCTCATCTAACCTTAATTAAATAGCTAAAACCCCTGAGCTTCCGGGGGCTCTGCCCCCTGGACCCCACCAAGGGCCCTAAAGCGGGCCCCTGGATGCTCATCTGACCGTAATTAAATACCTAAAACCCTGAGCTTCCGGCCCCCCCCCCCCCCCCTTGGAACACGTCAATCGCCTTACAGAGGGCCCCTGGATGCTCATCTGACCGTAATTAAATACCTAATACCCCTGAGCTTCCGGGGGCTCTGCCCCCTGGACCACACCAAGGGCTCTAAGACGGCCCCTGGATGCTCATCTGACCGTAGTTAAATATTAAAACCTCTGAGCTTCTGGGGGCTCCCCCCCCCCCCTTGGAACACGTCAATTGCCTTACAGAGGGCCCCTGGATGCTCATCTAACCGTAATTAAATACCTAAAACCCCTGAGCTTCCGGGGGCTCAGCCCCTTGACCCCCTGCCGAGGCTCATGCCTTGGACCCCACGCCAATTTACGCTCTACCTGATCGATAATACTCCACTTTGAAAAACGTTCCGCGGGACCTGCATGTAACGTGTAAGACTGGTGGTGATGCAGATTTTTCGTCTGCCCCCCCCCCCCTTCCGAACTTTTTTTCTCATTACGTCACTGCCCCTGGAATGTGAGCCCCCTGGAATGTTTGCCCCCCCCCCCCCAATCCCAAACTGCTTCCGGCGCGCCTGGTGTCATCAATGCTCACTCGGCATTAGTGTATATACCAGGTAAGGGCCGTTGAGAGTAGGATACTTTATTTATTAGATACTGTAAAAGAATGTAACAGAATGTAATATATATTTACATAAATAACGATATAATAAAATATAAATAGATATTGACTTAAATCATAACTGTAGGGGTCCCAAATCGAACACAGAACCCTAAACTTGTCGAAACCGACCGTCTGTAGGAACATCACAATAACAGTACAAATGTGTCCAATGTACTAGATAAGGTAACCCTAGGTATTGATACTACACTTATATCGACATTAATTGCAGTTAATCTCCATGGAGTATCCGTATATATTACAACATTCGTTGGGAATCCCATATCGATAATGTTATAAAACAAAGAATTAAAATGTATCCGTGTTTTTATATACTTGAAATTCCATGTACCATTTCCAATTTGATTCACTTTGTATAACTCACTTATATTACCTTATCTGACATATTATATTATTATTTGGGGAAATTCGTGTCATGGAAAATTGATACCCTCTTCAAATAACAAGGGTAGGATCTACGTATTTGTCCAGGTAGTAATTATTATGGAAATTCTAATCCTTTATTTCTTGGTTTAAAAAACCGTAATGTTTTTTATTTATTCAAATACCATACTGCATTAATTGGTTTTCGATTTTGTCAAAATATGCTTCCAAATAATATGTCATCCATATTCTTGGTCAATAATCAAAAACTATTCTCATAATACTCGGCTTTGCAATATGTTTCATTTATGAAAAGTGAAAAGTTCATTCTCTAAAAAATATGTAAAGAATACTTTGCCAAACATATGGAACACTATACCACAAGTCATACGTTTATATGAAAACATGTCAATGTTTAAACAACAAAAGTAAACTGACCTTGTGGTATGAGTACTGTTGAATTTACCTTCCAAAACTTTTTACCCTCTCCAATGTTACATTATTTCACACATGTTCTTGTAATTGTTTGTCTTTATATTTTATTTATCGCTGCCTTTTGTGATATCTTTAACTAATTTATATTCAATAATATATATTATAATATTCAGGGGAACTTTTTTTAAACAAGGCCATTATAGATGTGTTTGTCCTCCTATTTCAATTGAAGTTATTGTATAAATTAGACATTGTCTGTCTTAATATGTAAATATGACTGTATGCTTGTTTGCTTTTGCTGTGTGTTTTATGAAGATGAAATGAATAAACGAGCTGAACTGAAAACAAAATTGTACTGTAGTTTATTTAGTTTTGTTTACAACTATTACTCCTGATTATTCGGAAGATGTTATCATAATACATTACATTTCAGAGGAATTCCTTTTTGTAATTGTAGAGGTTTATTATTGTATACGGGGAGCGTAAAAGAAGTACCCCTTTTGAAGATTAAATTATATTTTGTAAATTATAGTTGAACGACACCTTAAACCACCTTTTATAATGTTTCCCCGTCATAGATTCTGATTAACCTTAAAAGAATTGCAATATTTGCAGCTCAAGCATTTTGAATTTGTCTAGAAATCATACGAATGGTTAGATTGTGTCAGCATTCTATATAACCCTTTGTATGCGACGAAATGATTTGTCGATTGTACAAAATTCGGCCATGCTTCTGCATGTTACTGTTTATAATAACATCATAGTACAAAGTTCAATAGTTTATTCAGACAATACAAATTGAACTCTATGAACCATATCATGCAGTAGCTATAGATGGCGTTATTTCCCCTACGGTAAAGGGTGTCATCAAGGCTTTACCCTATAGACGTGGTATTAGCCGTAAACAATAGCAACAATAATTGTGTAGAAACCATTTTTTTTGGAATGCCTAGTTTATTTGAAAGAATATTGATTAAGAATCAAATAGGCACAGATAAAAGGGTCCTACATCGAATATAGAACCCCGGGGGTTCTTTCACGGTACCGTCATAAGTGATAATTTCCCCGACAATGAACGAGACATGACTCTAAAACCTGTAATATCCTTTTAAAACACGATCTCAAGGCAATTTTTAGTTACTTCATGGGCAGCCAAAATAACAACTAAAAATGAATATAATTACAAAAATAGCATGAATGATACTGACAAGATTATATTACAAATTGCTATTCACAAATACCCTTAAAACTATGCACACCCGCTTTATATATGAACATGTTTTTATTTGGCTTTTTTCTTTTAAATAGCCGGTCATGCTTTTGAATGTAAATAAACCAAGAAAATGGCCACACAACAAAAAAAATCAGCCACAGATGGCGTTATCTTATTTGCCATAACGGGTGTCATCAATGCTCACTCGACAGTTGTGTAGATCAGGTATAGGGGCCGTCGAGAGCAGGATAATTAATTGTGTACATAATGTAAAAGAATGTAATACATATTTACATGAATAGCGATATACGATATACAAAAATTAACTAAACAGTGAATTAAATCATTAATGTAGGGGTCCCAAATCGAGTACAGATCTCTGATGGAGGACGTTATCTATAGGGCTCTTTTAAAGGATCGGCCTCTATAATGTCGCCGAATGATGATAGTAACGTGAACTCACATATGACAGTGAAAGATCGACCCCCTCCCTCCTGAGTAGATTCGAACAGAGAAGGCAAAGAACCCTAAACTTGTCGAAACCGACCGTGAACAGCACAATAAAATGTGTCCAATGTACTAGATAAGGTAACCCTAAGTGTTGATACTACACCTATATCGAAATTAAATGTTGTTAATTTCCTTGGAGTGTTCGTAGATAACAACATTCGTTGGGAATCCAACATCTTTATGTTATAAACAAAGTATCAAAATTTATTCGTGTTTTATATACATGTACATTGAAATATAATGTACTATTTCAAATTGCATTTACTTTGTACAACTCACTTATAATACCTTATCTGACATATTGTATTATTATTTGGGGAAATTCTTGTCATGGACAAATTAATACCCTCTTCAAATTACAAGAAAAGGCTCTACGTATTTGTACAGGTAGTGATTACTATGGCAATTCTGGTCCTTTATTTTTTAGTTTAAGAACCCTCAATGTTTTGTATTCGTTCAAATACCATACTGCATTAATTGATTCTCAATTTTTCAAAATATTGTTCTAAATAAAATACCATCCACATTCTCGGTCAATAACCAACACCGTTCTCATAATACTCGGCTTTGCAATATGTTTCATTTATGAAAAGTGAAGAGTTCATTCTCAAAAAAAAAATCTGTAAGAAATACTTTGTCAAACATATGGAACACTTTACCACAATTTATACGTTTATAAAAAAAAAATCAATGGTTAAACAACTAACAAAACTGATCTTGTATTCTGAGTACCCTTGATTTACCTTCCAAATCTTGTTACCCCCTCCAATTTTACATTGTTTCACACATGTTCTTGTAATTGTTTGTCTTTATATTGTGTTTATCGATGTCTGTTGTGATATCTTTAACTAATATACACTCAATAATATAAATTACAATATTCAGGGGAACTTTTAAAAAAAGGCCCACCATAGGCTTTTTTGTTCTCCTATTTATTTTAAAGTTATTGTATAAATTAAACATTCTTTGCCTTAGTATGTATGTATACTTGTATGTTTATTTGCTTTTGCTGTGTTTTTGAAATGAAATAAATAAACTAGCTGAACCGAAGAAGGAAAAAAAAACACTCTTCTTATAAAATAGAAAAGAAAAAGAAAAATTTGTACACCAATTTTAATCGGAATTATCATTAGTTTGCATGAACGTTCTAAGTGATAAACAAATTGTTGTGCTTTTTCTTATTAAACAAAATATATATATTCCATAAATGCGAAGCAAAGAGCGGTGAAGCAAGCATAGTCATTCTCGAACACACGTGTAATCAGGCATTTGCAGTCTTAAAACAAATGGTAAATGTTCAATAATTTTTGTTAAGTGGTGACACAATTACATTTCACCTCATTTTCTTTAATTTAAGCACGGGGTCTACCTCAGCACGGTGATTTTTCTTTAGTAGAACCATGCATATAAACGAACACACACTATCGATAAAAACATATTTACAACATTATGATAGTGAATAATATATGAACAAGGAAATACAACATGAGGGGAGGTGGCATGAAATATACTTTAATCTTTAAAGTCTCTTGATTCCATGTGACATTTTGGCAACCGGAAATTGTTAAATGTGTTTCTTACTTTATATTGTTTGGCCGTTTACATGTAAATATATGTGACAAGTATTCAGGCAGCTCCGAATTGCGATGTTGTACATCTAAACAAAGAGTATTTGTGTTTCTTTTTATATTTAAGGAATAAATTTTCAAGTGGTCTTACAGAAGAGTTGAGAAATATTTTGCATTAACTGTAGTACAGATCGGAGGACTCTTTTTTGAGCTAAATGGAGGTTCTTTAAATAACTTTTCTTCATATTTCATTAACAAAAATTATGCTCATCCCAATCGAGATCACTGATCAATAACATACCTATTTATTTGCCCTAGTTTATCTGTGTCAGTTCTGCAGTATTGATATAGACATTAAGTGACCTCTCCTTTACAAATAGCATGCCTTTATATTGTCATTGTAATAAGCATAATTTGTTGAATTCAACCATTTGGAGGGGCGTATAAGATCAGTAATGACCACCTATCCATTTTTTTCCATGGTATTCTATACATGCGTCGTCTGCGTATAAAGATATATTATACTTTTGCATACAGGTTATTAGATCACAAATGTAGGTGGTATACTAAAGGGGGCCTAGGTTGCCAATATTGTATCTATAATTATATTTCTTGATTTTGTATTATGTTTATTGTAATTCTGATTTGTTTTTGTTTTTTGATAATTTTGTCATTTTATTTCTAGTAGGACATATTGACAATTATTAAGCCATCAGTATGTAAGCAAATGTATGAATAAATATTCAATCCTGAGTCCCCAATATTTAATTATTAAAGACATATTTTAAAAAAGAACACCAAGAAGAAAAAGAAGAATAACAAAAAGAACAATCGTAGTAGAAGCAATAATAAATATTGATCAAACAGATAGTGATGAAAATAATATTAAAAAACAAAACCATAGACGACATAAGGAGTTTAATATGTTATTTTGACAACGCATTATAATAAGACAAATACTACTAATTGAATGTGTATGTTTTTAAACGATTTATTATATTCACTCAAAAAGGTGGCACTTGTCGAAATACAGTTGACAATTGCGGTTAGTGCAAGATTATTACAAAATATATGCAAATGTAGAAAGGGGTAAAAACATATCCAGTAATGCATGCACAATGCTAAAGAGGGACGCTCTCTTTATGTTAATATATATACAAACATACCTATATACATATATTTAAATAGTCTTACCAACTGTCTTACCAACTGTTATCTGTAATGATCAATTTGATTTACATCAAAAAAGTACCGTCGACATGTAAATAGCTTTGCATTTTTACATGTATATAAATAGGCCAAATATTTTAATTAAATATACATGTGTAAAGTTGCACGTTGAGTTCATATAATTGTTGAGGCGCGACTTTCCTCAATATTTCAAATTTTAACGAATAGAAGGGGATTTTCCACTAAATTAATTATACTCGTTACTTCCTTCATAGAGAATAAATTAAAATGTTTTAAACACATGGGAACACTTTTATGTCTGTTATAATTATACTATAATTAAAAATTAAAATAATTGTATGTATAATCATGTTAAAAATTCATTGAAACCTGAGATTGGAGTGATTGATTATGTTGATAATGATATCCTCTTCTTCGTAGTCTAATTTATTGATGGTCATTATGGACACAAAAATATATGAATGCAGGATTTGATCAGTTTTGAGAATTGCATCCATTGTTGGTTTCGCTTTTATTGTACATATATCGAAACCCGGCAGCCCCCAATCGTAGCTACACAGACAGAAAAGGGAGGTTTGGGGCTGATCGAAATCAGGCCCTGATATTTTTCTTGCGAACACACAACCAATCCATTGTAGATGAATGGGAGATTCATACACACAATTACATTTACATTTTAGGACATTCCTGACCTATTTATATTATTTTGAAAGCATTTATGAACACATACCTTTTCACTACTAAAACAGTCACCTTCATAAATTTGTAGACACATGTATTGTGTACAAACATAATGTATAAGACCACCCCAACAAAATTTCCAAGGCTCTCTTTTGGCTACCGGATTACCAGTATGTAGAAAATGATAAAAATAAAGTAACAGAGCGCATACGGACATGCGGGCCCTATTATATTACAGCGGACTAGGAAGCGTCGATTAGTCTACTAACAAGCGGCTTTTATAAAAGATTATTGCATAATATCTTTGCAGAAGTTATAAGTTCAGCTTATTCGAAATATGATATTACACACACAAGTAGGTATATCCAACCACTTAATCTACCCCCATGAGGCAGGCATTATATCAAATAATTAATAAATAAGTGGACATGACATACATCTCATTCTACTTTCAGTACACAATAGGATGCATGCAACTGTCACTCCACTTACATAAATTGGTACTTATTATTTTGTTTCGAAAACCAGTCTCTGATACAGTGATGGCTAAAAACATTTGTTTCTTTCCCATTTTATATTAGCAATTTACTTTCCAAACGCATGCCCTGGGCATCATTCATGCGTTAGTTTGGAATTAAAACATGATTCGATGATTCGTTACTTCCTCATTTTATTTTCCATACAGTAGATATTACAAGTTCAATACTTGATTCTTAAATGTACATGAATTATTCTTAAATTTACATGAATTATTCCCGTTTCTCGTTTTTTTTACATCGAAATATCGTCTTCTCATATAAAACTGCAACAGAGAACCATATACCGCTCTGGCGTTTGATCATTCCTTTGAAATAACCGCTTATTAAGTATTCCGGTGAAAGAAATTTGATTTTATCTGAGATATATCTTGTGAATGCTTTATACCTTAACATATCATTATCATTAGTAAAGATGAACATACATTGATAAAATGTGAATTTTAATTCATTCTTATAATTATTTTTTTATGATTACGCTATAATATGTACATGTTATTAGATTCAGAGAAGAAAGTGAAACTACCTTATTTTCTTTAATGTACATTTTAAGTTCATGTCATTTTTATCCTAACTACGATTCCAATTCATTGATTTAAGTTAAGTGCAAAGTAATTGTATGAAACCTGATAGTACAATTAGTGCAAGCAACAGTTAAAGTATTTCATATAAATGTACACTTATATTGTTTCAATTTCATTTGCATCATTACTATAAAAAGGGTACTGTTTTCGATGCAGAGGGAAATGTATAACATAACAGTAACATTCATACCAACAGGTTTTTGTTTTAATGGATGGGTAATACTTAAATCTATTAACACTTCAGGTTCATTTATTTAGAGGTACGTAGTTGACACATTATCACGACCCTCGGTGTCATCCCGAACAATGTTTAGAATATCGGTACTAATTTCACAATAAGTAAACGCACCTTCGGTGTTAAGATATGTAGGCTCCTCCTTTAGATTAGAGTGTGCGTGGGCTTGCTTGCGGACGAGTGTTGGGCTAACGTAATGCACAACTGGGGGGATGGGATGGGAGACATGTTGGCTAGTACTAGCTTGGGACTTGCAGTTCTGTATAGGCTTCATGGCCATGTAGGTATGGGGTACTTCGGAAACATCGGGAGTTGCGTACGTGGGGTCTGATTGGTCAAAGGTGTGGTCCAAAGGCTGTTAACGAAAAAAAGAATCACCAAGGTCAACAACGTGAATTACGGTGAAGTAAAATACCATATTTTGCTTGATGAATAAACAAGAGAAAATCCGTCTTATCATCGTTTAAAATCAGTTAAAACAAACATACATACGAACACATTTAAATGAACAAACAAATACACGAACTACAAAAACGATCAAACACTATGAAAAGAATAAACCAAAATATATGTTAGAATTTCTTATCTCATAATTTGCTAACATTGATCTTGTTTTATAATCAGAACATTAGGCTTAGTTTTATATTTGTTGTCATCTAGCTTACTCAGTTATTATCTATTCAAGGGTTTTGTCACCTTAACACCGCTTGCGGTTGCTGGCTCGCTAGTTTGAGATGTGTCATCGACTGGAAGGTTTCCAGAGGTCTGCATTACTTTAGATGCTAATCCTATTACAGTTACAACAGAAGAAAGAAAGAAAAAAAAACATACATATCATGTATCTTTAAAAAACAAAAAATACATTGCAGTTATTCTTGTTATTTGTTTTGCTTTTCGAGATCGAGAAGTGAATATAATTTCTTATTCATGTTGTATATACGGGTACATGCAGTTCTGGACGCACACGCCTTTCTTCATGACACATGGGTTGTTTGGTTTGGTTTGGTTTCCATAAATGTGTAAATACTATGTATGAAAAAAATGAAAATAATGTAGTAGTCAGTAGTAGTAATGTGCAACCCACCTTGCCTCTTCTTGACAATGCTGTAAGCAATCACCACAAATAACACCTGCATCAAGCTGCACACTGCTACTATATACAAAATCCAGATCGGCTGGAAATAACATTGGCATGATTGGAGAGAGTCGTCTGGAAATTAAGGAATACAAATTAACATTTTGTTCACAGGGTATCAAGTGTTACATGTTGCTTAGTGTCCCTTTTTGTTAATACTTAGTAATAATGTGCAAACAACTTACTTTTATTTTCCTTATTCATTTCGAAAGAATAATGGTATTTACATTTCTATAGCACTATCTTAATCTGGAGAAAAAAAATATATACAAACAAACACAAAAGGGGACTACAAAAGAATAACATATATGTCAGAAGACGATTGCGTTCTGACATCGCATACATGTTGAAATAATTTAACTTCAAGATTTGAAAACTATAAATAATTCGTTTTAAATAGCTTTCTTTTCAAACTTTTCTTCACATCAGCCGCAGTGACAGTTTATGCACTTAATCTTCATATACGAAACAAAATCCCCATGTGACGCTATAAAAAAAAACATTCCTACAATACATGTTGAGATAATTATATTACCTGTAGTTGATTTCACAAAGGAAGAAACCAAAGAAGCTCCATTACCTGTCAAAAGAAAATCAAGTACCTCAATAAATGTTTTGTGAAAGTCGAATCAAAACCAGAATTAAAATAAATATAATTCCACTTGAAGTATATTCATATATTCGTATCAACCTATTATGTCAGAGCTACACAAAACAAAAGCGCTGCCACATGACAAATGAATATGAGTACATAGCACATTCTTTAATACTTAATAGATAATAAAATAATAATTTGTATTTAAATGTAAATACTTTTATTTCTACTATCAGATAGCATCAACATATGTTTTAGTCTTGTACATTATGACCAGGAAAATATAAAAAAGATGCGGAGAAGGAAAACTGCGAATTTCATGTTTAATGTTGTTTTACTTGCTGTTGACGTGGGGGTTTCCTTCAAGCCAGTAATTAGACCTTTCGTACTGGTGGTGAGTTCGTCTATACAATTTCAGTGACAAAATAAGAGAGAGAAAGACGGTGAAACACGACATTTTACACAGGGCAATTGAAATGTTACATTTTCACAGAATCGCTAGCCAATGATTGTGTTTTGTTCTAAGCTAATTACAACGAATATTTGTTTCTCTATCTCAAGGTCTTTTCAATTCCAGTACTATTGAACAGGGGCAACGGGTTGTGAAGACGTCTAATATCCAAAGCGACCAAGAATGTCTGGGGATCAAATGTGGATCGCCGCCCCGGATATTGAAGATTTCACATTAACTGGAATTGTGGAAAGTTATGGACAACTTTAAAAAGTTGTATCAGGCAAGCTCAGTTATCAAACATGAGCGATGTCTTGTTTACTCAACAAAAATTTTCAATATCTACAACACCCCTCTTAAAAACCGTTTTAGAGATTTTGAAATGCAAGTCTTAATTTAGTTGAATTGATTTGATTGTTTCATCCGTCATTATAACAGAAAGTCTTTTTTCAATGGTTAAGAATACCACAGGTCATGCCACAACAAAATTAGACATAAGAAAGCAGTGTACAAAGACAATTGCACATATTGTGGAAACAAAAAATCATCAATGAAATAGTACAGAAAAAAAGGAAGCCAATCTAATTTAGTCATTTTAATAACGCCCTCCTATTATGTGTGAATGAACCAAAAATGTTTTGGGTTCATATCACAGCCCCCACCCCCACCCCCACGCACACCCCCCCCCCCCACACACACACAGAGACAAACGCGCGCGCTCACACACACACACACGCACACACACATGCGCACATACTATCGCCTCACGTTAGAACTAAAATGTACACTACAATTTATATACAATCGTTTGTTTCTGTGTTTTTTAACCAAGAATACGTTTGACGAATAATTTATTATTTACTTTCTATTTCTATAGAGACACTAGTAACATAACTATATCGTTTACAAAATATTGTTATTGGAATACTCACCTTCATTTTTAATGAGGACTGATGTTTGAATGTTATCAAAAGATGAGTTGCTAGCCACCTTGCAGACGAGCACAATATCTTCACCGTCTGCATATGTTGGTGTAAAGTGTATTGTCCGTGTAGCCACAAAAAGACGGTCATCACGTTCATCCTTAAAATATTTGTGAGAATCAACAGAAGCATATACCTCCTTTGGATAGACCCACTTCAAATTGACCGCTGGTTTTACCGATGCATCGGTTTTACAGACCAATGTCTTGTTTTCCCCTTCTGCGACCGTAAATGATGCTTGCTTCTGTAGAATCAAATCGTCGGCCTTTTCGAAGACGACCAACCCCTTCGGTGGAACTTGAAATTAATTTAAAAGAAGGAAAAGTGCCGCTATTATAATGCAATTAAAAACAAACTGATTATTCACAGAATCGTTTAGTTTATATTGATTATTTTGTTTACCTAGAATGTTATTTGATCACCGAAAAATAGATTAAAAAATGAATATGTGAAATGTAACCCTTTCCTTCCCCCCGCTGTATAAATAATAAGAATTTGAATTAAACTCCTCGTTGGAACCCACTTCATTTACAGCGGCCCATTTGTAATATTATTTTCTATAAAAAATACAATGCATTACTTTCTTTTTCAGTGTGGGATCTTAGATATCTTTTCATTTTTCAGGATTCCCGCGAATAACGACATGATGTTTTATCGTTACAACATTAACCCTCCATTTTATGTTGGTAAATTGCTCTAAAATGTATTTTGAAAAACAGATGGTGGTAAGCAAAACAAAAACCTGGTTGCTGTATTTGTTAATGTGGAAAACAAATTTCGTAATAGATACCATTTACTGTCAGGTTGATTTTACATTCCTTTGTGTTGCTTGGAGTAATCATACTAATAAAATATTCATCTTCATGAACCAACGAAACGTTCCTAATCGTCAAAGTGCTGCTGATAAACGTATCGTTTCTTCCCAATGTGTGTATTGTAGTACTTGTTTCACACGGAGTAGTACGCCTGCTGCATTCGAATAATATCGTCCCATCACTTTGCAACCAGGTTATCGTCACTTTGTGGTCGGTTGTGCTGACCCCGAAGCACGTCAAGTTTACGTCCATCCCAGCAATTGTTTCCACATCGTTTTTACCTGTAATACTAACAAATCATATATTACAAGCCTAACACTAACATTTGTACTGCTAGTTTCATTACCCCATGTTTTTTTAACCAAGAATACGTTTGACGAATAATTTAGTATTTACTTTCTATTTCTATAGAGACACTAGTAACATAATTATATCGTTTACAAAATATTGTTATTGGAATACTCACCTTCATTTTTAATGAGGACTGATGTTTGAATGTTATCAAAGGATGAGTTGCTAGCTACCTTGCATACAAGGACAATATCTTCATCATCTGCGTATGTTGGTGTAAAGTGTATTGTCTGTGTAGGCACAAGAAGACGTGTATCATATTCATCATTTGCATATTTTTGAGAATCAACATAAGCATTTAACCCGTTTTGAATTTCCCACTCCAAATCGACGGATGGTTTCACCGATATATTGGTTTTACAGAGTAGTGTCTAGTTTTCCCCTTTCGCAACCGTGAGTGATCCTTGATTCGGTAGAAAGGTTCCGTCTACTTTTTCGACCTTCGAAAGATAAACGACTGCAATTATAGTGTCATTTGATAAAGAGTGATAACTCAAAGGTGCGATTAATTCATAGAGATTTTTTTTTCCTTTAACCCTAATAAGGCCGGGGGGGCATTATGCCCCCCCCCCCCTCCACGATTTGTCCAATTGCTCGGGAACGCATATGGATTGCCCCATGCCGATCGCTGACTTTTTTCTTTCGAGTCTTGCGCAACTTTTAAAATATTTTTTTTGAAAATCGGACCTACGGTTACAAGGTCACGTGACCTTTTGTCTTTGCATGTCAGCCCAAAAATCGCTCATTTTCGTGATTTGTGTACAAAACATATGGAAAAGTCATTTTTCCTAAAAACAGATCAAACATGGGTCATTGGGTATTGTTTAAAGTTTAGGTGGTTGTTTTGGAAGTCAAAATAGTTAAATTGTAGTAAGAAATGAAATAAAACAACAAAAACAATGAAATACATAAGTTTAAAAAACAATGAAATACATAAGAAATTATCAAAACAAGGGATAACATAAGGAATAAGCTGGCTCTTCCAAATTTTGTTGTCGTATTATTATTCAGAATGGTCTAATGAATATATGTAGTGAAAAAGAATGCTTAAATATGAATAATATATGATTTATGGGTAAAAATGTGATTTTTATGACTTTATTTGCATAAATTACCATAAATATGCAAATGAGTGAATTTTTCTAAAAAATTGAAATTATCATATTATTCTATACACTTCACTTGACATGCGTGCAAATTTTCGCGGCCGAGATCTTAAGGGGGGGGGGCATAATGACCCCCCCCCCCCCCCCGGCCGTACTAAAACCTCAAAAAGCCCGGCCTTATTAGGGTTAACTTAGAGAATAGTTATATTACATCACTGAAAAATAATAGCTGTACAAATGAAATTTAATTCCTCTCCTCCAATTTCTTCATAAGATAACTCCTTGGTGGGACCTATTCCATCTTTAGAAGCACAGTCGTAGTACCATTTGTTAAACAATATAACATGCATTATTTTCTTTGTTAAAGTCTGGGACTTTGGATTCTTTTTTTAAAAGAATAACGGTAACAATGACTTGATGTTTTTTATCGGCATTACTTTAACCTTTCTTATGACTTTTATGAATTACTCTAAATTATGTTTGGAAAAGCACAAAGTGGTTAGCAAAAACGATAGCGTTGCTGTATTTTTAAAGGAGGATATCGTTATTTTGAAAATAATCTGTAAAAATAAATAGCATTTACAGTCAGGTTGATTCTACAAGTGTGTCTGTAGCTTTCTGAAATCATATCGATATGATATGCATCTTCATGAACCAACGAAACGTTCCGAATTGTCACGGTGTTGCTAATAAACTCATCGTTTCTTCCAAGTGTGTGAATTGTAGTATTCGTTTCACATGGAGTACTAATTTTGTTGCAGCGGAATATTCCTTTGGCTTTAATCGTTCCGAGGCATTGCATGTTAACTTCTTTTCCATCAAGTGTTTGCACATCAGTTGCACCTGTAAAGCAAACAGATCACATATTACGAGCCTAACAGCTTAATTGCTCTTAAGTTACTAGTATATTCATTATTTCATGTTTCATTTTTTATTTGAATAAATATATATATATATAAATGTAAAATGACAATGTCAATATAACTTAAACACATGACATGAATTATACAAAATACATGTTCTACAGCGATATACATGTACATTATAAAAATACAAATAGTTATAAGTAAATTTAGTGTCAAGAGTAAAACAATAAATAACTATTTACAATGAGTTTGGGATCGATGGTAAAATTAAGAAAAATTATTGAAAAATACACAATTGGTTTCCAAATCCTATAAATAAGATTTGTGTATAATAATACAATAAGAAAAAGAGACTTGTTGCTATATACAACTATATAATTACAAGGTTATAATTCGTGGTTTTCACCTAAGAGTAGTTTTGTAAGTTATTCCTAGATAAGTTAAAAGCATATTCCAAAAATTACTTCCAACAAACTATATTCATATCCAAATTATATTCATGTTTTCCACTTAAAATTACTTTGTGCTCAGACGGAAGTAAACTAATGATATCAGTCGGCCCTTCCCTTAATCACTATTAAATAATGATAGTCACTAAGCAGTAATGGCTTTGCGTCAGTCGGTCCTCGGAGAGGATGAATAAACCATCACCATGATCCTATGTTCTTTCCTCCTGGTATTACTGATTACAGGCGCTCGGGTTTACCACTTCAAACACCGAAATAACCCCGAATTTCGTTAATACAGAGAGTGCATTTAGTTCTCAACGTGCAACAGTTATGAATTTCCTCTAAACATACTTAACTGTGCAACTATTTGAATATCCTATCCAATTGACGGGATGTTTTCAACGTCTATTGAACAAAGTAGGGGGCAAGTTCGATGAGAACTAATCTAAAAAGAGTGAGTAATGATAAAAATGACAATGAGATATACCTCTTTGTGTTCTGTATTATTGATGGCCATTATCGATAACATAAATTATCTTTATGCAGGATTTGACAATATTGGAACTTCTTAGTTATTGTTGCTTTCGCTATTAGTGTCAATATATTACAATCTAATAGCCCCCATACGTGAATACAACGAATTGCAGTGCCACACTTATATGTAACGTGGAGGGGGGGATGGGGAAATTGCAATAAGGCCCCCATATTTCTTCCGCGAACACTCGAATAACTATACAGGGTGAGTCAAAACAAATGTGTGTGTGTCTGTGTGTGTGTCTCTCTGTCTGTCTGTCTTTGTCCAATGCAGTGTTGTGTTCCTCATCAAGTATGTTGGCGCAAGTGAAATCTGACAGTCTTGTAAAGATTGTCTGATGTTCAGTCATGCATGAAGGGATTCAAATGCAAGTGGTACCTAAATGTACTGGGAGGATAACTCTATCAAGACATATCATGAAACCCTTAATTAAATATTCATACTTAAATCAATACAACTTTTTAAAAGTGGGACATTTTTTTCTGACTCACCTCGTATAGGAGTAATATTCTTGAATATGTTATTACAAACGAAAGTATTTTGAGAGTATGTTTACCCTACCCCCTAGATCTATTCCCGTGGGAACAGGCGTTATGTCAAATACTTAACAGACAAGTGGACATATCAACATCTCAATTTTAATTTCAGTACACGATAAGGTCCTTAAAATTATCACTTTAGTTCTATAAAGTGATACTAATCATTTGGTTGCGCAAATGAGTTTCGTGATAGCTACAAATTAGCAATGTACTTGTCAAACGCCTACCCTGGACTTCATAAGTGAATTCAAGTGTAAGTAAAACAAAATATTAGAAAACATAATTCAAAAATTTGATTGACTTCCTCATTTCGATCTTCCATACAGTACACTATTGAGTTACGCCTTTTCAAGCTACTCGATACTGTACATGGATTATTGCATTCATATTTTGATATATACATCGGACTATAATTGTCTAATAACTGTAACATGAAATTGCAATGACGTATCAAATACCGCTTCCTGGTTTTATCATATCTTTGCAATAAGCACATATTATCACATTTTTAAAGTATATCGGATCTGTGAAAAAAACTTGCTTTTTATCTAAAATATTTCAGATGAATGCAATATTCCTTTTCATCTCATTATAATTGCTTATGCTTAAAAATAAATTGAAATAAATGTAATCATTTTCGTCGTTATTGGTTATGATTTGTTTTACAACGCTTCAATATTATCAAATTCAGAGAAGAGTGTAACAAAACACGACATCCAAATTTACACACACATCCAACAAAAAATCCTACTCTTGTTTTAAATGCATTAACACTTTACACTAATACTATTTCCTTCATTACTATAATAATTTAAATTTCAGTGTGTTTTGTAATTAATCGCAAATAAAGGATGCGAAAAATAGAAATATTAACACAAACTTAACTCAAATTGTTTCAATCCATAATCATTGTATACGATTAAAGACTTTTTTAGATGCAGAGAAAGGAACAGCAGTAAAATGTCTACTTATACAATTTTCTTGTTAAATCTATTCAATCTATTGTCGAAAAAAAATTCTTGAAACATATCACCATGGGCACCAGTGTTATCTTGAATAACGTTTCGAATATTTATAATATATTCCTAAAGTCTGTACAATCTTTGTTTACCACATACAATGTCCTTAATCTATTGAATATAACAAGAGAAAGCATGTACAAAGAAACATTTAAGCCTATGCAACAGACTAAATACACAGGACATTATAAGCCGGACAAATAATACACATCATTATAAATTTAGAGAAAATATGAAAAACATACAATGGAAAAAAAATACAAAGAAAGGAGAGGGGAATGAACAATGTAATTAAGACACAATGATTAAATAGTGTTCCTTACAGGAAAAAGCTAGGGAACATATTGAACATAATAAAGACTCTGCAAGTAAACTTCGTTTAACTAATGAAAACTTCAATTTCCATTCTTTAGAGGTGAGTTATAAACACATAATCAGGGCCACCCTAGTAGTTTTTTGTGTTGCGAAAATATATTTTTTCCCTATTTTTTTCCTATTTTTTCCCTATTTTCTGGAAATTCAGACTATTTTTTTCCTATTTCCTTCAAGAAAATAGGAAAAAAATAGGGCTAGTTTTTTCCTATTTTTAAGTAAAAACTATTTTTTCCCTATTTTTTTCACCTATATTTTTTTTAAGACTATTTTTTTCCTATTTCCTTCAAGAAAATAGGAAAAAAATAGGGCTATTTTTTTCCTATTTTTAAGTAAAAACTATTTTTCCCCTATTTTTTTCACCTATATTTTTTTTCAGACTATTTTTTTCCTATTTCCTATAAGAAAACAGTAAAAAAATAGTCCTATTTTTTTCCTATTTTCAAGCACAAACTATTTTTTCCACATTTTTTTCACCTTCAACTTTTGTGGACTATTTGTTTCCTATTTTTTTATAAGAAAATAGGAAAAAAATAGTTCTATTTTTTCCTATTTTCGAGTACCAAACTATTTTTTCCCTATTTTTCCACCTTCATCTTTTTCAGACTATTTTCTTCCTATTTTCTCCAAAAAAAATATGAAAAAAATAGGATTATTTTTTTTCTCTTTTCGACTTCAAAACTATTTTTTCCCTATTTTTTCATCTTAATCTTTTTCAGACTAATTTTTCCCTATTTTTTCACCTTTATCTTTTTCAGACTTCTTTTTACCTATTTGCGAGTACTATTTTCTTCCTATTTTTTGCACTTAAATTTTTTATGACATGATAAAAATTTGTAAACTATTTTTTGTCTATTTTCTAAACTTGCATATATTCATTGTTTCTCCTGCCATTATCTCTGTTGTTAATTTTGCGACTTATTGGTGGTTTTAAGCTGTCGGTTCACATATTGAATAGTGAGCTCAAAGATAACCATAAATAAACCATGTGTAAAAAGAAAATGTACTCATAGAAATTTCAATTATTTTTTCCTTTATTAATAGAAAAAAAAACATTCGATCGAGATATTCCCGTTCTATGTGTGTGCAAAGTTTCAACGTAGAGGACAGTACGCAAGTACCCCTACGTAACTGAACAAGAAGGAGTCGGGCTAACTCGCCCCAGCCTCAAAGACTGGGGCGAGATATCCCGACATGATTTATCGATCGAGAGATACCAGTGGTCTGCTAATTTACGGCCAGGACTAAAGAATGTAAACAAACATCAGCCATCTAGTCTAAAAATGTACAATGTGCACAAACATAATACACATTGGTATCTCTCGATCGATGAATCGTGTCGGGACATCTCGCCCCAGTCTTTGAGGCTGGGGCGAGATGTCCCGTGGGGCGAGTTAGCACGGATTCAAAAAGAAACCCGTTATTTTTTTCCCCCACTGCTTTTCGTGCGCTTGCTGAATCATTGTGCGCATCGGACTTTTATTGCTGATTTTCGTTCTTCAAACGTCTCCAAATCACACCAAAATGTCTTCCAGCAATTATTCTAGCGATGAAATTTCATCAATAGATAGTGACTCCTCATACTCCGATGCCTCCTTATCCCATTTTAGTGATTCTTCCCAAGAAAATGAGCCCGACAATTTTTCAAAATATTAGTCCCACTCGTAGAGATACAAGTTTGTTGTCGAATGACGGACAATCGACGAGCGGAACTGGCCCCAGAAAACAGCTGAAAAGGTACGTTTATATCTGAAACTTAATTATATTATGATATATAGATTTTTATTGTGTCTGTTGTTGAATATAATGCTACTTCAAAGTATAGAATGGTATTTTACGTATCAATATTCCCATGTAGTGTTGAGGTTGTACACAACTTCTGAGTGAATGAGTGAATGTAAACAAACGTGATTACAATAAATCCACGTAGAATTTCAGATTTTTTACCATTGCTACGTCTGTCAATTATATTGCCTTGCATGATATAATGTTTTGATGTGGTTTTAGGCTAAATTGTCTCTCAAATTATTTTTCTAGGAATCAGAAAACCCAACCTGCTAAGCACCACGCAAGCCAAGAAGTTGTTGTCGAGTGACGGACCATCGACGAGCGGAACTGGCACCAGAAAACAGCTGAAAAGGTACGTTTATATCTGAAACTTAATTACATTATGATATATAGATTTTTATTGTGTCTGTTGTTGAATATAATGCTACTTCATAGTATAGAATGGTATTTTACGTATCAATGTACCCATGTAGTGTTGAGGTTGTACACAACTTCTGAGTGAATGAGTGAATGTAAACAAACGTGATTACAATAAATCCACATAGAATTTCAGATTTTTTACCATTGCTACGTCTGTCAATTATATTGCCTTGCATGATATAATGTTTTGATGTGGTTTTAGGCTAAATTGTCTCTCAAATTATTTTTCTAGGAATCAGAAAACCCAACCTGCTAAGCACCACGCAAGCCAAGAAGAAGAGCAAGTCTTCCATTAAGTCCGAGAATGTGTCTGCGAGGTAAATAAATGTCCTTACTAAGTAGAAATCTAAATCTATTGTTGATAATTTTTTTGGGTATATTTATTTCAGGTAATAAATAATAAACTCTTTATGTTGTATAGCTTCCTCTCAAGGTCAAGATATTAGTTTAGCTATGAAACAATGTTTCTTGACTAAAATCAACCGATTAGCTATTCCCGTTTGAAAATGATGTATCCCAAGGGTACAGAATAGCGCTGCTCGGCTTGTGACTCTCTCGCGTAAATCAGAGCACATAACTCCAATATTGAACTCACTACATTGGCTTAAAATTCACCACCGCATATCCTTCAAAATTCTTCTCCTGTGCTACAAAGCTATCAATGGCTTAGCCCCCTCTTACCTTTCCGATCTCATATCCTTACGTTCCCGTACGTCGTCACGAACACTTCGTTCATCTTCCACATTACTGTTAACACCTGGACCCCGCACTAACACCCGGTATGGTGACCGCGCCTTTTCAGTTATTGCCCCCGCTCTCTGGAACAAACTGCCCGCCTTTATTCACTGCGCCCCCTCTGTATCTCAATTCAAATCTCTACTCAAAACCTATCTTTTCAAATTGTAAATTGCAGTTGTGCGTCGGTCAATGGAGGTGCGCACCATATTTGTCTTTATTTAGTTGATTGCCACTGTTTTTCTTACCTTATCTATGTTACTTTTGTATTTTTGCCTTTTCTTCTAATTTAATTCTACGGGTTATAGTCTTCTCTTATTCAGAACACTGTGCGCTCAGAAACATCAGTATTAAGCGCCTAATAAATGTTATGTATTATTATTATTATTATTATTACATATTCTGAGATTTTCATGGTCGCAGCTACCATTGTACGACCATAGGCGCTATTTGAAATTTATCAAAATTTACCGGGAGCACCGGTAAATTTTTATATTCAATTTTTCTTGAAAACAAGTGTTTTAGGGGCTAATTTTTTTAGTGCTCATAATGCAGGGGCATCCAAATATATCAAAATTGTAAAGATTCACTATCCACCCAATTTTCGAAATTTCCCAAAACTTTGTATTACCTTTAAGATCTGACATCAAAATATTAGAGTAGTTTACCTCATCATTATGCTAGAAAAATAATGTGCAGGTGGCACAAGTTCTACCTACATTATTTTTCTCTTTCCTTTTAATTTTTTTCTTCAAAAAATTGTTCCTTTACTATTTTCTTTTCTGTATTTTATGTTTATGTATGTTCACCCAATATATCTAAGAATAAAATAAAATTTAATTAATTGCCTACCTGAGTGGTTTACATTTCATGCACCTTGACAGCTCTATGATGACTCTGTTGTTTCACCATCCGTTCGTCGTCAGCCTGGCATCTTTTTTGCTATCATTCTTTTGTACACACATGTTCTATGCCTTTGAATTTTTTATTATGAAATACATAAATACTTGTACTAAGTATTAATTGCATGTTCATAAATGTACCAATGCATGATTATTCTAACCCCTAACTCACATTTCATTTATATCTTTACAGATCCATTGAAACTAATCGAGAGACAATGTACAGGTAACGTACAACCACCATTTGATTAGATGCCTGTGAACAGCATGACGAACATCTGTATCCTTTACATTAGTATTTGTTTCCATTTTATTATGTAATTCTTATGTCTAATCAATAATCATTGAGATTCATAGGCAAGTACAACATGTATGTGTACACAATGAGTGCCTGCATATTGTGAAGATAAAAGACCATAATACCATTACTTATGATACATGGTAATGATGGTATACTTTGTAAAACTATTTGAAAATAGTAGCATGTAAGTCTGTCATTTTCTTGTTTATATATATCTCAGTGACATGACATGTCATTGATTTTGTAGTAAGTGTTTCTAGATTATGATGATTGTATTAAGATTTTGACAGTTCCATTGAGATTGAGAAAATTATGTAACATGTCAACTGTACTATAAAGCATACCGGTACGTGCATTGTTGAAAAATCTGTTCTATGATTTATTTTATTTTGTTATCTTTGTAAATAACAAGAAAAAAATATTATTTGTCATGATTTTCTTGATGTTTGAAAATTGTATTACATTATTAAGAGCACTTTGTAATTAAATTATAATAAAAGAGACAGAAAACAACACTCTCATGTCGAGAATACTGCTTTATTTGGTTACTAGTGAGGAAGAGAGCTTGTGATCGTCTGGCATATCCGCATCGGCTCAGTAATAGTCCTGAAATTCACCTCTGGAAAATAAAGTACATGTATTTTATTGGACACATTCCCTTTTATTCTTTTTGTTTGTTACAGTCCACTGCCATTATAACGAGGTGCTCGGGACCAAGCCAATTTCCTTGTTAAAATGAAATCATGTTATACTCAAGTTACTGAACACATTGGTTTGTTTAAAAATTGGGACTGATGAGAATTGCCTCATAATAACATCTTGGTGTATCCATGTTCGTTATAATAGGACTGGACTGTATAACATTTTCCATATATACCCATTGACTATAGGATGAAGTGAATTTGGCAAACTGAGTAGGTGCATCGATGCAGAGAAAAGAGCTGTAGGAGTAGGGTGACTATTCTACAGTGGAAACTTTTGACAATGAGGTCATGTGCAACCAAGAAATATTGACCCCCAAAAGCTGGTAAATTACCTTGTCATTTTAGGTATAACTGATCTCTTTATATCAAGTTTGCACTGTGTGATTTAGTTGAATATACAGAGTTGTTGACTGGATGTGTGAGATGGTAGTGCTTGAGAAATCCATGAAAGTAAAGGATGAGTGATCTCCCCTATTTCCTGACTATTTTTTCTGATTTCCTCACTATTTTCTTACTATTTTTTTCCTATTTTCTTACTATTTTTTCCCTATTTTCCTACTATTTTTTCCCTATTTTCCTACTATTTTTTTAGCTATTTTTTCCTATTTCCTTACTATTTTTTTCCTATTTCCTCACTATTTTTTTCCTATTTCCTCACTATTTTATTCCTATTTTCCCACTATTTTATTACTATTTTCCCACTAATTTTCACTGTTCACTAGCACCTAGTTATCACTATTTTTTCACTATTTTCTTCATAATTTTCTACACTATTTTTTTCCTATTTTTTTCCTATTTTCAGGTCTGAAAAATAGGAAAAAAATAGGAAAAAAATAGAAAAAATTGTTTCAACCCTATTTTTTTCCTATTTCCAAAACTATTTTTTACCTATTTTTTCCTTTTAAAAAAATAGGGAAAAAATAGAAAAAAAATATATTTTCGGGACTATTTTATCCCTATTTTTCCCCTATTTTTTTCCTATTTTTTTACGACTGGGGCACCAGTGTGTTCCTGAACAATATTTTGAGAAAAAAAGTATATGTTCACAATAAGTTGACGTACCCTCGGTATTAACATTTTGATTTCAGTAGGCAAATATCGTTGATATCTCAAATTTTGGTCACATTGCAACTAATTTTTGCAAATTTTGTATTCCCTTTCGTATTCTTGGTTTCCATTATTGAAAAGGCTACATTTTTTTCCACTCCACCATACAACACAGAGCTATGTGCAAATCCACTATTCGCTACACACACATACAAAAACGCACGCTTGCGCGCACATTTAGACGCACACACACACATGAGCGCCCATACACACAATTTATATATATATATACACTCATACAACGCACTCACAAACTCATACACAAATATCGTTTAAACACTTTTTCATTTTAAGATTTACCTTAAGATTTTTTTTGAGGCCGCCATCCAAGTCAAGTAACGCTTTATAACGGTCTCCTGCACTGTTTCAACATATAGTTTGGATAATAGTGTACATTTGTATAAAAAAATTACATTAATTTAATATTGTTTTGATATGTTGTATACCTTATGTTTATATGTTCTTTTTTATTCAGTAATTATATTCCGAAACATGCAGAAATAAAATATAAAAAAAAAAACATAAGTAGGCTCTTTCTTCAGATTGGAGCGTGCCTTTCCTTGCTTGCCGATGAGAGTGGGGCTAACGTAAAGTACAGTATCACCACGATCGTCAACTGAGATGGTTGGATTGGTAACTTGTTGGCTTGTACCATGGACCTACTAGCTGGAGATTCACAATTCTTTATATGCTTCATTGCCATGTAGGTTTGGGGTACTTCGGGAGCATCAGGAACTGCATTTCTGAGGTATGATTGGTCGGAGTTAAAGGTTCAAGGACTGTTAACCTAAAAAAAAAATATACAGCACGATAATGTGAACAAGAGGAAGATTGCTTGGATTATTCTTATCATCCTTTCAAATCAGTCAAAACAAAAATAGAAACGAATGAACATTAAATACATTAAACATAATACACATAAATAATAGAAACGATCAAACACTGTGAAAGAAATCAACTAATGGAATATCTAGATTTATTCATCTGTATGAACAGAGTTTAGAAATGTCCCAAATTGGGCTTAATTCTACGAACATTTTGTAATAGTATTTTGCTCAGAAAAAAAAAATATGAATGTCTAAAGGTTATCGATGAGATAAGTTCAATTTATCACCGCTTGTTGATGTTTGATTGTTGGTGTGAAATATATCATCACCTTGGTGATTACATAAGGTCTGTACTGCTGGAGCTGCTGATCCTCCTCCTAGTTTATCACAAAGGGTAAATTTATTTTGAGGTGTCGATACGGTCCTTGTTTATCCCGTTAACATAAAATATGTGTTGGCATAGAATCAATCGTTTTCCAGCATCTAAACAACATTTATTTCGTGTTGTCCTACTTTTTTTCTTTCGCGATACTTCTACGGCTCAAGAATTGCCATGTGTTTAAGGAATCTGTATGAATAACCTACACTTAATCATGTTGTTTATATTACTATAGTTTTATGAAAGGAATCAAGAGGCGAATACTATCTTATGCATGCTTGATATAAGTTTACCTGCAGTTGTGTAAGCATAAGCCTTTCTTCATGCAAACATGACTTGTACATATGATTAATTTGTGTCCATGCACGAGTCATTACTATCATAACTATTCGAAGAAAAGAAGAAAGAAACAAATTTATATCTCAGTAGTTACCTGCAACATACCTTCCTTCCCCTTTACAATGTGGTAAAAAGGCATCGTAATCCACACCTGAATAAAGCCACAAGCTGCTACTGTACACACAATCCAAATTGGCTTAAAATTGCATCGGCATGATTAGGGGAATCATCTGGAATTCAAAGAATATACATTTTCTCTTATATTCTTTCACATACAATGCAATGTCAAATAGTTTCATGCTATTGTTTGTTATCATTGGTAACAATGCTGCAATACAAATAAATTCATTTATTCTTATTAATATCTACATAATGAAGGTCTTCATATATCTAAAGCGTTTTCTTAATTTATCGAAATAAACTATGCTAATCGAGTGATAAAGACTGTTCATCGCTCGATAAACTATTGATCAAACGGCGCGGCGATAAACTCTGTTTATCGTTAAACACTGTTTATCGATAGACACTGTTTGTCGTTAAGCAGAGTTATTTGTATTTCGTCGGGAGTGGGCGCTTTTCCAGGTTGCACTCAAAGAGATTCGACCATACATGTTATGTCCTCCGGAGGAGGACTAGAGGGGCAGCTAAATTGTTACCTTTGACATTCTATAGGTTTGCACAAATCGTTTAACAGAATAGCAACCAAGGATGGGAGAGAGAAGAAGAGGAAGGCAGAAGAGAAAATGGAGAGATGACCTAACATCATACATGAGAACGGCCGCTTGGACTAGGACAGCCAGAGACAGAAGAGAATGGAAATGTTATTAGGAAGGCTTTGTCCAACGTCTGGATGGACTATAGCCTGATAGATAGATAGATAGGTTTACATGGGATGCATTATTATTTGAACGATTTCGACGACCAATGTTATGAGAAATGCCTTACAAAAGACGCCAACTACAATGATAATATCTGATGAACAACAATAATAATGGTACAAAGTAATAGTAGTAATAACAGCAATAATGTCATCATGTTAAAAAAGTACTCGTAAAACTCAGGAAATACCTGTGCTTTCCATAGGATGTTGATAATTGAATTAATAATATGGATTTCATTTTAAAATATTCAAAATTTCTAAATTTAATAAAGAGAAGCAGTCCCCCCCCCCCCCCCCCCTATTCATGTATTATTGTTCTTGTCTCGATGTGATATAATCTTATGTTGCATTTCAACAGATCAATATAGAAAAAAATATGTTGATAAATGAGTTCATAAATTTTGATCAAAAGACTTAGTACTGCTGCCTAATTCGTTTCTTTTATTTTTCTTATTTCATTTCATTTATTTCCACTTCTCATGAAAAACATATAACAATACATACAATATTTGATTAACACAACAAAACAGAACAAGAAAATAGCATTACAATATTAAAATAATTTGAAGCACCTAGAACTAATATTTGAGACTGTGGTGGAGCCAACAGAGGCCATTGACCTGTCAAGGGCTGGTCTCCAGGAATAAATTAATATTATATAGGTAGGTACAGAACATAATTAAGTACACAACAAAAGGAAAACAGGGGGTCTGTGTAAAGGAAAAGTATACACAAAGAATATTCGAGCATAAATGATTAAGGTGGCGTAGTAATAAAATAAAAAAAATCAACAAATGTTAGCATTTGAAAGTCATTGTTTATATTTGCTTTTGAAAGAGGCAAGCGATGGGCTGTTTTTTTAATGTCATCTGGTAATGAATTCCATACTTGAGGTCCCAAGTGTCGGACCGTCTGTCTGGACGACTCATACTTTAACAATTGCACATATTGTCTATTGCAATATCTGGTATTGTACTGATGCATTTCAGAGTTTAACATGAACATATTATTAAAAGCCTCAGTAAGCAAGTTGTTGAAATATTTGTACATAAATAATGCCGTTTGCAATTTACAAAGGATCACTTGGTGTTCTGGGATGAGAGTTGGTTATTGCGCGCTGAGATTTTGTTTGTAATACATATAGCTTATTTATTTATGTGATGTGTGATGATATGTGATGATGGTGGTAATTATGATGGCACTCTGTAATCATAATGCTGTATGACTGAGGTGTGAAGGTGCTGGTGCAGTCTTATGTATGATTGAGTAATTGATGTCCGACCTTGTAATTTTGTATAGATCTGGCAGCAGCGAGATAGATTTAATCATCTCTCCTAATGAGGGAGAAGGAGGAAATATATTAAGAGAGTAAGCAGGGCAAAAGTTTATGCAGTAAAAATGTTCTACAATAGAGAGGGGGGTGGAAGTTAAATGAAAAATAAGTAGGTGCCGAAATGACAAGGTAACATCGCTATTCAGAATTTGAGAAGAGGGTAATTATTCATAGGCCCGTTGGTCGTTTTTAATATGACATTATTCTTGTTAGTACTAGTATTATCATTATTATTGTTCTTATCAGCTATCATCATTATAATTATCGTTATCATTATTGTAAGAAATGTTGTTGATGGCCAATCAACAAACAGTAAATGGCGTATTTTGTAAGTCATTGATCATGAATAAACATTGACCCTCCAATATCGTTCAAATGGCACAAATGATAATACAACCAATGCAAAACCTATGGAATGTCAAAGGTAACAATTTAGCTGCTCCTCTAGTCCTCCTCCAGAGGATATACTATGGATGAAGGAATCTCTTTGGGTGCAACTTGGAAAGGCGCCCACTACCGGCGAAATGCAAATAACTCTGCTTTTCGATAAACAGTGTTTATCGATAAGCAGAATTATCGCCGCGCCGTTTGACCAATAATTCAGATAAACACTGTTTATCGAGCGATAAACAGTGTTTATCACTCGATAAACAGTGTTTATCTGAGTTATTGGTCAAATGGCGCGCCATATATAGTCGTTAAGTTGTATAGTTGTATAGTCATATAGTTATGGCTCTTCGGCCCGCACGCTGGTAACTATACATGCATTCGATAACTGCATAGCCGTATAGTCGTATAGTAGTATACATATATTTGTATAATCGTATAGTTTACTGCGTTCTGATTGGTTAAAACAATATATCCGTTCAATGGATGTATAATTGTTTAGTTGTCATGAATATGGCACGTTTAGCCCGCCATACGTGTAGGTACAAGAAGACGTTCATCGTGTTCATCATTAACATGTTTTTGAGAAGCAACAAAAGCATTTAAGTCGTTTGGAATCATCCATTCCAAATTGATTGCTGGTTTCACCGATGTATTTGTTTTACAGACTAATGTCTGGTTTTCCTCTTCTGCGACCGTGATTGATCCTTGATCCTGTAGGTACCGTCGGCTCTTTTTACCAGGATCAACCCCTTTGGTGGAACTAAACATTAATATTAAAAAGGGAAACTTCCAGCATTTAGTGAAGATACATGATTTAGTATAGTATTAATGACTGCTTTGAGAAACAACCTTGTTTCGAAAATTAAAGCAGTCATTAATACTTTTATATATCGAAAAGGGTCATATAATACATGTGCGACTTACCAATCAGGGTAATCAAGTTTGTTTACGCTATCGAGACAGCAGACAGTGTAAGGGCACAAGGTACATAGAAATACGTGTGTGGGACTATGAACGGGCTGGATTGTGTGTGTTTTACTGAAATGTGCTCAGAATTCAAGTAATTAATCTATTAAATGACTATAACAGACAAGAAACAAGTCAAAGGTAAGGACAAGAATCAGTGCTTATCAATATAACAGAAATTGTGCATGAAATACCATCAGGCAACAAATACACCAAACTCAGCGCTGCAATGACGCACAAAACGGCGTAGAATTGAACTTTTCATCCACCAAATGAATTCAAACACTTGCATTATACAATCTTCAATACCTGTATCACTGTTATCGTAAGCAATAAAATCACAATCTATATCTAGACCTAGATCTACGGCTAATAATAAAACGTAGGGCCTACCCTTTTGGTGTTCTTGCTATCTAGCGACCAATTCTTCGCACACACACAATGTATGGTATCCGCGATCGCTCAAACCAGTTTTTAAGCAAGACTGAACTATTCCCGGTAACTTGAATTTTACCCTCGAACTATTACATGGGCGTGGCATTTTTCGTTTATTTACGGGAATGGCTAAAACCATGACTGCAATTTCGACCAATCAGATGGCTGGATTTCTTAAGTGAGGTATATAAAGATTAAGAAGCGATTAATTTAAAGTGACTTTTTTAAACTGAAAGAACAATTGTTTGGACTACAAACACTAATAGCTAAACAAATGAACTGTTATCACTCTCCTCATTCTGATGCATACAGTGTAAGCCAAAGAAAAGTTTACACGTAGAAAATTGTTCATCATTTTAAAAATCCTCTATGAACAGTAAACTATTATACATCTTATGAAAGAGTGTTTTATCTTGAATCACATAAGTATCATGTTGTGTGGAATGTGGTCACGCTTGGATGAACAGGAGGCATTTTTTGCGAGAGTCCAAAAGTCGACTTGCGCCAAAGTATGTTTGAATAAAATAATTAGGATTTGGGTATTAATTCGGTCTTTGCGTATCCAAATAACATCCTTCACAAAATCCATTATGCCACACTTATCAAATATTGAATATTAAATATCAACGAACATGTGTGCGCGCGCGCGTGTGTGTGTGTGTGTGTGACTTTGCTTCTGCAGAAAGCATATGCAATGCATTTCATTTTATACTTTCAATTCATTCTCTCACTCCGCTAATCCTATCATAATACATACTGCAGGCATCACTTCGGCGGAAGTCGATGTTTGCACTCTCGCAAACATTGCCTCCTGTTCATCCAAGCGTGAACATATACAATACACAAATGATACCAACATGATTTGGGATAAAACACTCTTTTATAAGATGTATGATAATTTACTGTTCATAGATGATTGTTAAAATAATTAGCAATTTTCTAGGTGTAAAATTGTGTATGACTCACACGGTACATGACATATATCTCATTGATATATCCTTGGTGGGACCCATTCCCCTTTTAAAAGCCAAGTTGTAGTATGAAGTCCTATACAAAACATAATTCATCGCTCCTTTTTGTAGAGTATGGAACTCTTGGATTTTTTGTTCTCAAGAATAGCACGAATACTGACCTGAAGTTGTTATCGGTATTACTTTAACCTTTAATATCATTTGTTTAATTGCTCTAATACGTATTTGAAACAAACACACAGGTTAGCAAAAAGAAATAATTGCTATATTTGTTAATGTCGAAATCATCAATTGAAAACTTTACTGTAAATTACCATTTACTGTCAGGTTGATTTTACAAGTCTCCATGTCCCTTAGAGAAATCATCGTGATATCATATTCATCTTCATGAACCAACGAAATGTTCCGAATTGTCACGGTGGTGCTGATGAACGTGTCGTTTCTTTCGAGTGTGTAAACTGAAGTATTTTCATCACAGGTAGCAGATGTGTCGCAGTAGAATAATATCGTGCCATCACTTTGTTTCCAAATTATCTTCAATATAATTGTTTCGGTTGTGCTAGTCCCGATGCACTTCAAGTCCACGTCCTCACCAGCGATTGTTTCCACATCGGTTACGCCTTAAATGCAAAAACATCCACAACATAAAAGCCTAAAATAATGCTGCGAGTTTAATTTCTTCGTTTTGGTACATGTATACTCATTAACAAAATTATCAAAGCACATTTTTTTTCTCAACAAAGTTGCTTGTGTAGGGGGCGCAGGAGCTTAAAAATGAAAAAAAATATCAAATTAGGCAGCATTGCTCCCGTTCATGTCATTCTCTATAGGTTCTACTAGGACAAGCGTCTTTAAATGGTTTATTGATTACTGTGTTTTGCGTTCTGTCCAAGTATATAACTTTCATCAGGATATTAATAAATTCTCTGGGCCAAAATTATAATAAAGAACAATAATAAGCACTTCCAAAGTTCCGATTTTAATAAACATTCTAAATGTCAATGGCCTGCTAAAGCATATGGAATTCCTTTAACTGTAACTCCTTAAATTTGCGCTCTGAAGATGAGAGAAGTAAAAAAGTTACTATCTTTTTCTTTAGAATAATTATCAATTTATTTTTTAAAACAAACAAGATCAGTTGTTGAGCTACTTTAAACAAATTTGTATGTTTAATTCCTCAATAAATTGCTTTGGGCGCGTAAATGTTGTTTACAAAATCTACCTCTCGATCGCGTTGCTATCATGCTTTATGACTTTATTGTAGTTTTATCAAACTATGTTTACCAATCCTCGATTTAGCACATTGGCCTTGATTATCACGTCATGAACAAACTAGGATAGACATTATGTATTTCTAGCAAAGTTATTACAAACATTCATATATTTGTACAATCGTTGTAAATACTATAACATCAACATTACATACTTCAGTTTATATGGAAGAAATCAATGAGTTATATAGGCGTGTACAAGAAAAATATTCAGACTATTTTATGTCATACTTACCACGAGAAGAAACTACGAATCCGATAAGAAAGAAACAAAACTGCCACATAATTCTTGTTTGTGTTTACTACGGTTCACAAACACACAAAGATATAATATTTCAATTAGAGGAGTAAACTGGCGAAAAGTCTACAAGACATTTATGTGACCAAGTTACAAACGGTTAGAATTATGTTTCCATAGTATTTGTGTGCAGTGCGCAGATTGTTTGTATAGGTGGCGCTCTCGAACTCAAACACATAAACATGATAGAAGATTACAATTCACCGTGCTTCCTTTCCGAAAGATATTCTAATTAAAATGTAGTTTTTAAAACATGATGCGTTGTAATAAAATTTATTATACATTTGTGTAAACATCTTTAAGAAGGAAAAATCGCATTTTGATGCAATATTAGTTGTATATGTTAATCCTTTAAAGAATGCTGGTTAAGGATTAATGACACATGTTGGATTATATTTTTCTATTTTGCATTTTGTGTTCAGCGCGTGGAGGTTCCCAAGCCCTTTTTTAAAATACGTAGAATACATTTGCTATTTTATAATCAAAATAGTGAAAGAAATATAAAGGGAAAAAGGAAGAACAAAGAAGACATTCAAATATATTGGTATCCCATAGCCTATATTAGATATGTCTTTGAACACAGTATCATTTTTATTTATCTCTCCATCTTTTAGTGGTACACTTATTGCTCGGCTCAGAGCGTGGCATCATAGTATAGGTTCATGTCATCTTAACAGAAAGAAGTTCCTTAGACCGTTGTCAGTATAAAGTCTGCCATTTCATTAATAAAGTGTTTTTTGAGAAAACATATAGTATTGCAAAGGCAATGGAAATCATGATTTTCGTTTTAGAATGATAAGAATTCGAATTATTCTGAAGTTAAGGGAAAAGAAAAGAGTGGATTCTTCTGATTATAGCAAAATAATAATATTTGATGTATTATGTACCAAAAAAGTTGTTTCTAAATGCACGTAAAGACATATCAATGTATATGATTTCCAAAAAGATAATACAAAAATTCATATAAATATATCACAAAACATTTCAAACGCTCTTTATGTTAAGTACAACTTAATATTTCTCAACATTTATGTATATACATTGAAGACGAAATGGAACATAAAAATTACGTTCTATATAATCCTCTGTAAACTACAGAGTACAGTGAAAGGAACGTTACTTAAAAAAGGCTTTTAAAGATATTATGAAAGATTGAAAGAAAATGTTGATATGCGAAACATTATATGAAAAAATGTAGATATGCATGATTAGGTAGCAAAATAACTTTATATCGTGAGCTTGATTGATATTCGTTTTGAATATCCCCATTCCTGGCAATATAATATTTCTAACTTAGCTTACGCTTTCTAATTCAGCAAAATATTATGGTAGTCTGTATATGACTGCATTTGAAATTATACCATAGACAAAGGGCTCTACGAGAGCGTTGGTATACATTTATTCTAATATATCAGATATTCCGTTCACTTCACTCCATGAAAACTGTATCAATAAGACACAAATGAAAGCATTATAAATGTATCTGAATAGTAACATGAGTTATAATCTATTCTATCATTAGCCCCACTATTTATATGTTAAGTGTATACAATTCGATGAAATAATAATGAGAAACATGGATGCAGCAATTTTCCTCTCAAGGCAGTAATATATGAAATTGTAAGACTTTCTGAAATGTTTTATAAACCCCGACTCTGAGCGCTTAATTAACATTTCAGCATAACATTTGCTATCATTATTGTTAATACGTAAAAGGTGACTGGATGCGCTTGAATTATACATCCATTGTGACAATGTCATTAACCGTAAATAATGGTCTGCGCGATTTTCAAATATTCGGCCCAGTTGTGCAAAAAGAAAATTTGTTTGTGCTCAATCTGTAAGAAGAACTGGCAGTTCACAGGGGTTTGGAATCAAATGTGACTTCTTCATGACTATATACAATGTCCATATAGCCAGCGAAGGCTTGGATAGGTGTATCGTTACCCCCATCGAGTGTTGCTGCTCAGTGCACATATTGTTTTCAAAACTTGGCATTTATGGTAAATGTTTGTTTTTTATTTCGACTGTTATTTCGTTTAAACTTAAAGTTCGTTCTTAATGTTGGCCGCTAAAACGCTTCGAATGTAGTCCTTCAATACATAAATATTAATTATTCAACAACAAAAATAAATGATTTATTCCGCGTGCTGTTTGAAAAACTGTTTCCCCCCAAAAAACGGCGTAGCCTGTTGATGCCATGTTCTCTAAATGAAGTGATGATAGGCTTAACTTATTCAGCTAAAGTAAAATGTTCTCATGAAAGAATTGTTTAGCAATCGATTTGTTCATACATTTGTATCTATGTATCGTTTACTATGTTTCTAATCATTTATTGTTGACTCATTCCCCAAGCAACGAAACCGTTTCAGGAACGAAACACATTTCAACTTTCGCAGGGCATTTTTTGGTTCACAGCCAGATATTAATAAGCATAGCTTTAGATATAAAAAAAAGGTCATATTCGGGTACTTATAATTTAAAATTAATGATATTATGAGTATAACATTCATCTTAATAAAGTATAACTATAAATTCAACAAAGCCTGGGGTAGTTACTGTATGAAGATTGTTCACCTGACTTTAAAGGCCGCTTATATTGTTTCTCTTGGAAATGATTTCTTCTTGAAACCTGCACTTAATCCATATTTGTCTTTGTCTCCTTATTAAGCGGTCTATATTTTGGTGTAATTGTATGTAGCTGGCTTGAATTTGTGGATACAGAAAACCTATGGCTGCCGTATGGCCTTTAAAGGCTGCCCTAGGGCGCTCGTGCGATTCCTGCGGCCGCCGCAATTTTGTTGGGTTCTGCAAAAGTCATATTAAATTCATAAGACCCTAGGACAGCCACATAACAAACGCAAGGCCACCGTATGCCAGGCGTATGGTCGCGTGGAACCGCACTAATGCATGGCTACGTCGCACAGTTGGCCAGGGAGGAACCAAAGTGCGCCAAAACATTGAAGAAAACCTCAATAAATTATTTAATAACGGGATGCAAATAAGAGTATGAATTTACTCCTTCAAACAACAAAATCCTACATATTCACAAATGTAGTGCAAAAGTGACTTATTTTTTTTAAATCCTTAAAACTCCGCGTTATAATCCCACAACGACCCGTACGGCATGTAAAGATAGGGATACGCCGTAGAGTATATTTCGATTATTAGAGTATCTTTCGGCGTACGGCCGCCGCATTCTAGCCGTAGAGCAAATGCAACCTAGGCATAATTAATTGAATAACATTAAAACTCGGCCCAAGGAAAGCAGAGCAATATGAAAAAAATATAAAATAATCACATTTTTCAAATATATCTATCATTACATTTTGGCCTGCGATTAGTCTACGGAGCCTGTATCCTGCCCGTGCGGCCTCCGTACGGAGGCAGGAGGCGGCCGTGTGATTTTCGTACGGATTCACGGGCTACGCGGCCTCTACGATTTTGTTTTGCAGAAATGTATACAAATTTGAAAAATCGTAAGCCCGTAGTTATGCCTGGATTACATTTGCCCCGGGCGCCGTACGATAAATTAGTCTACGGTTTTTCGTAGACATCGTTCATCATTCTCTCGTTAACTTCGGAGGTATTTGTGAAAAGAAATGTTTTAAGACGCGTCTTATATTTGTCATCAGTACCACACTTTTTTTTCTTCATTTTCCGTTAGTTTATTCCAAAGTTCGACCGATGCAACCTGACAAGAGTCAGAGCCGTATAATTTAGTATTTATTTGTATTTATTTGGTGAGGAGAGACTTTTGGCAAGATCTGAGGGTTCTGTTTGGTACATATTGGGTAAAACATTCATTCAAATAAGAAAAAACAAACATATGGCAACTGAGTCTTTCATTCTCCGCTCCTGTACTCTGGAATTCTCTACCTACCTAGAAATAAGAAAAATGTACTCACTTGCAATGTTAAAGCCCCTCTGCACTAGTTTGAAATGGAGGGATTAGACCTCCCTGCAAGGTCACTGACGGGTGTTTATATTATCAAATCAGCTCTTAATTAACATAAGAAAAAGGGCATCAACGGGTACCGCTAAAAAACAATTTGAATTTCATGGGAATGACATCAAAAACACTTGGAAGCTAATTAACAATGCACTTAATAGAAACAGTAATAACCAGGATATTCAAGAGATTAGAGTCGGAAACACATACTTTGGATTTTCAATTTATTTACCAACAGCAATACATACATTTCAAACCATGATTTTACATATAAAAAAAGAGAAACTAATGGTTGGTAAAAGGGGCCAGATAATAGCACATGTGCTAGTCGAGCCTAACCCCTTAAACAGCTAAACAAAGTATTTTGGTACACATCAGTTTAGAATAAAGGTCTTGAAAGTTGTGTACGACCAACCCACTCAATAAATAAAATGGGTTAATAAAGTAACCTTTAGACCTCAAATCGACTGGAACTTGATCGGGCAAAAAATCAAGAGCGGCTCGTCGGGAGAATTTCCCCAAACTCTCAACGGGCAATCTGCCCCTGAATGTTTCCTTAGGATATGTGTATTTCTGTTCTCTCCAAAAAATGACAGGTGTTGTCAATGGAAACCCCTTGTACAAAAAAGAGAGAAAGAGAGAGAGAGAGAAAGAGAGAGAGAGAAATGGTGATAGACAGAGAGAGAGACGAGAGATGGGGGGAAATGAAGGATTGTCACCACGTCAACTCAAAAGTTTGATTTACATTTTATCCCAGCATTTGACAAAATTATTCAAAAATCCGAAGAGTTAATTTTGATCTTATTTGTTGTCTAACTAAATAATCTTTAATCTGGTATGTAAGCTCGAATGTTAGGGATTCGTTTGTACTGATAACTATGCCACTTTTAATTTACATAAATGCAGTCTTTATTTTCTTTTTTTAACAGCTAACAAAATAATTTTGTGCATGATACCACACCCCTGGTGTGTCTAATCTCTAACATTCATCCCACACCCATTTCCTTGGTAAGCAATATATTCATAAATTATCTGTTAATTTCTAGCTCACATTCTAAACACATATTTGGGAGTTTTTAATTCGATTTTTTTTGTCCACATTGCAGGGCCGTAGCAAGAGTTTGGTGTTTGGGGGGGGGGGGGGGGGCACATACATGTAATTTATCGACGTCCTGGGGAGGGGTCTAAAAAAAAAGTTAAACCGATCTCCCCCACCCCCTCCCCCCCCCCCCCCCCGTGGTTACGGGCATGCCACATTGGGGTGGGGGTAGGGTACTCATTCGTATCCATCATTTTCTTCAAAGTTAAAAACTTTTTGGTATTATAACTAGGGAAGGCCAGAAATATGTAAGGGCAAATATAATTTAGAAATGAAAATGGGAAGTTCATTCCCCACGCCGATCCCCTTCAGATCAATAAACTAAACTTTCAGGGTTATAAAGCTCCTTTCCCCTTGTTGGGAAGTATTAAAGGACTAGTATAAGAAGTTCAGGGCGTTCATAACATTTTTCCCTCAGACGAATAAATCCGTTTAAATATCAATGCCCCAGGCAACGCCTTAACTGGGTTTGCGTATAGCCAGGCGCGGATCGAGGATTTCTTAGGGGGGGGGGGGGGGGGAGGCCCAAATTTGAAATAATGCGATCCAAATATTGGAACGTAATAGTGACCAGCAGTGACGTAATGCGGGGGGGGGGGTGGGTGCAGGGATCGAGGGGCGAGTTTCCCCTCCCTCCTCCGCGAAACGCGGAAACTTTGACGTTTCATTAAATCATTACAGAAACAAGACAATTCGTTGTACAGTTCTCGACTCATGATCCTCGTCTGAATTCAGTTTTCCCACTCCCGCGCGAAGCGAGGAAGCTTTTAAGTTTCATTAAATCATTAGAAAAACAAGACGATTCGCTGTACAGTTCTCGTCTCTTAATCCTCGTCTGGAATTAGTTTCCCCCTCCCCCCTTACCCGCGCGAAGCGCTGAAGCTTTTACGTTTCATTAAATCATTAGAGAAACAAGAAGATTCGCTGTACAGTTCTCGACTCTTAATCTTCGTCTGAATTCAGGTTCTCCCCTCCCGCGTCAAGCGCGGAAGTTTTCGATTCATTAAATCATTAGAGAAAGAAGACGATTCGTTGTACCGTTCTCGAAAATAATAATTGTCTGAATTAGTTCCCCCCCCCCCCCCCTCCCGCGAGAAGCGCAGAAGATTTTACGTTTCATAAATCATTAGAGAAACAAGACGATTCGTTGTACAGTTCTCGACTCTTAATCCTCGTTTGAATTCAGTTTTTCCCCTTCCGCGCGAATCGCGGAAGCTTTTACGATTCATTAAATTATTAGAGAAAGAAGACGATGCTTCGTACCGTTTTCTACTCTTAATCTTCTTCTTTTTCTTCCTACGTCCTTTTCCCTTTCTCTCCTCTCTTTTTTTTTTTTTTTTTTTTGGCCAGCGATTTTTGGAGGACCACACCCCCCCCCCCCCCCCTCTGGCTTCGCGCCTGCTGTCAGATAAACACATTTTGATACCTTGTCCGACCCCGGAAGCTCAGGGGTTTAAGGCAATAAATTACGGTCAGATAAGCATTCAGGGGCCGCCTTAGCTCCTCTTTTGGGGTCGAGGCAGTGGAGCCCCCGGAAGCTCAGGGGTTTTAGGCGTTTAATTACGGTCAGTTGAGCTTTTTCTTTTTGATACCTTATTATTTTGTGACACTGGCAGGACCCTATTCGTCATGGGATCCAGGGGGCGAAGCCCCAAAAAATCAGGGGTCTTGGGCAATAAATTACCGTCAGATAACCATCTAAGGGGCCCGCCTTAGGGCCCTTGGTGGAATCCAGGGGGCAGAGCCCCCGGAAGCTAAGGGGTTTTAGGCATTTCAGCACGGTCAGATGAGCATATTTTGACTCCTCATTATTTTTGACACTGGCAGTTTAACTATTCTTTCTTTCTTGCTCTCTTTCTTTTTTATTTCTCTGTAATATACTTTTTTTTTTAAGTGGGGGGGGGGGGGGTCTCTAGGCTCCCGATCCCCGCCGTACCTCGGGCCCTGACATGAAGGAATCTCAAAAATCATATTTCTTGCCTGGCTGTAAATTTAGGAATTCGTCATTTTCCAACAAACACATAAAAAAGTATAATTTACTAAAAAGTCAGGGAAATTATGTCATTTCAGCATTATTTGTAATCCACCGTTATTGAATTAGAAATAAACCACGTTTGAATTTAATTTTCCCAAGCCCCCCCCCCCCCCCCTATCAGTGCGCCAGTATCTCCTCTTTTCCTTTTTTCTTTCCCCTTCCTTCTCTATTATTTTTTGATCGGGGTGGGGGGGGGGGGGGGCTTGGGGAAATCAAATTCAAACGTGGTTTGGGAGGCAAGGCCCTTTCGGCCCCCGAACTCCTTCTTCCCCCTTTTCTTTTCTTCTCCCTCTTCTTTCTTTCCCTTTCTCTCCTCTTTTCCCTTTCCTTCTTTTCCTTTCTTCTCTCTTTTTTGTTTTGTTTTGTTTGTTTTTTGCGGGGGGGGGGGGCCAAGGCCCGTTGGCCTCCTCCGTGGATCCGCGCCTGCATATAGCCCGTATGAAGTCAGGTTTCTTTTATATAACGAGCTGGGTTTGCCAGTCAAAATGCAAAATGCTAATCCAACCACTGTTGCGAACAAACAAATTGTTAAACTCATACATGTAGGATTATACGCGGGTAAACAAATACTAAGATTTGTTTTGGAACATTCATTTTGGCAATATTGACACCCCTGTGATGTCCCTCGGGCCAGACAGATGTATGGATAATGGAATACTAGACCTATCTGATAGTTATCACGTTAAAGCCCTTATAACTGACTTACTTACTTTCTTGACTTAGGTGCATATGACAATGTGTCCCCTTGCTCCCCTACGAGAAATTAGAGAGCGTTTGCATAGCATTTGATAGTAAAGCACTTTTACCATTTTAATAAAAAAATTGTTTATCATTAACATATTCATGAATTGGCGTTGCATTCCTTACATGCAAACGTAATTATAAATCAAATATATAACAATGCAATACAATTCATTTGATGGTGGGAGAAAAAAATATGTTTTTAAAATCTAATTAGGAAATATTTTGGTTTTGGTTTAAAGAAGTAATGTAACAACAGTTTTACCGCAACACAAAGAAAAATCTTTGTCATTGTACTTTCGTTCAGTATTGGCATGAGGTAATGGTTTCAAGAAGGGTTGTATGTATGCGCATCGTATTTTTCTAACTCCTGGGGTGGGGGCTACCCCCTTCGAGCTTAAACCAAAATAAGTTAAGGGGAAGTAATCGTGATGTTTGGTGAGCACATCTTATTGACCATACTGATGGTCACTTTTGTAACTTTTAGGCCAAACCTTTCCATTACAGTCACTTTTGGTAACGGGATTTATTTATTTCCAACTTGTACGATCAGCAAAGGAGATTTGATTGTACTATTGTATGTACCGAAAAAATGTGCCCTTATGCTGGTAAGGTGTTTAAATTTACCCCCATTAACAAAAATTCAGAATTTATGATGGGG